>APFE030895412.1:248721-293166 GCA_000404065.3 Pinus taeda
AACACTTCTCTATAGATTACAAAATTCCAACCTCCTGGATCTCTGTGATGAGGGATCCATATATAGATGATTACAGAGAGGTGAGTCATCTTCTGGGATCTTGATTAGTGTCCTCTCTCTGATAGTTCCTGCTTCCACTTGGAGAATGATGGTCTCTTACTCATCCCTGGTCGAAAACAGAGAGGCAAGTGTCAGAGGGGAAGCTTCTAGAAGATTCCATGATCTTCCACCTCACATTTTGTCCCTGCCATTTGTCCATTCCCAACCATCGCACCCTACATAGGAGAAATTTAGTATTCATCGCACCTTGTACACTGGGAAGGTGATATGCATCGCACCCTCTGCACTGAGCTTTCAGTATGGTCCAGTTTTGACCATTTATGAGCAGTTTTCAGTGGAGAACTTTTGGGAGATGATGTAATCAGCTGACTTGGTTCCTTTAGGCAGTGAAGAAAAACTTTTAGGGACTTAGGAGCCCTTATTTATGGAAATTTATGATTTGGGTTGAAGTGCCCAAAAATGTCTATAACAAGGAGGAAGAGGAAGAATTTTATTAGACATCCCTCTACCCAGTCTGCACTCTAGACACTATTATAGGAGGGGGGATCTTGATGAAGCTGACCTTATTGACCATATCTTACAGAATTAGCCCCACATTTCCATATTAGTTTAGGAACTAATGAAATAATTTGAGAGTAGTCCTTGTAGTGAATTTTTCTATGTTGACTCTAGCCTAGATCCTACCAAGATTTTGGAGATTGGCCCATCCAAAACTCTAAAGATCAACCCCTCTCATTCTGCTGAGCGGGAAGAACAATTATGCAATGCATTGAGGAGACATCTAAATGCTTTTTCTTGGTATTATATGGAAATGAAAGGTGTGCATCCCTCAGTCTATACTCATCTTATTCACATCAACGAGGGATGCAAGCCTATACACCAACCCCAGAGAAGGATGAACCCAAATCTTAAGGAAATTGTGAAAAAATAATTGCAGAAGTTACTAGATGTAGGGTTCATATAACCCATTTTGGATAGTAAGTGGGTGTCATCTCTTTCTTTAGTCCCCAAGAAAAATGGTAATTGGGGGATCTATGTTGATTATTGATAAATGAAAGGTGTGCATCCCTCTCTTTCTGTTGAGTGGGAAGAACAATTACGTAGTGTGTTGAGGAAACATCTAAATTATTTTGCTTGGTGTTATAAGGAAATGAAAGGTGTGCATCCCTCAGTCTGTACTCATCTTATTTACATCAACGAGGGATGCAAGCCTATGTGCCAACCCCAGAGAAGGATGAACCCAAATCTTAAGGAAATTGTGAAAAAATAATTGTAGAAGTTACTAGATGTAGGGTTCATATAACCCATTTCAGATAGTGAGTGGGTGTCATCTCTTACTTTAGTCCCCAAGAAAATTGGCAATTCGGGAATTTTATTAGACATCCCTCTACCTAGTCTGCACTCTAGACATTGTTATAGGAGGGGGGCATCTTGAGGAAGATGATATTATTGACCATATCTTATAGAATTGGCCCCACATTTCCATATCAGTTGAGGAACTGATGAAATAATTCGAGAGTAGTCCTTGTACTAAATTGTTCTATGTTGACTCTAGCCTAGAACCTACCAAGATTTTGGAGATTGGCCCATCCAGAACTCTAAAATCAACCCCTCTCTTTCTATTGAGTGGGAAGAAAAATTATGTAGTGTGTTGAGAAAACATCTAAATGATACTCATCTTATTTACATCAATGAGGGATGCAAGCCTATGTGCGAACCCTAGAGAAGGATGAACCCAAACCTTAAGGAAATTTTGAATAAATAATTGCAGAAGTTACTAGATGTAGGGTTCATATAACCCATTTCAAATAGTGAGTGGGTGTAGTCTCTTGATTTAGTCCCCAAGAAAAATGGTAATTGGGGGATCTATGTTGATTATAGAGAAATTAACAAGGCTACAAAGTGTAGAAATTTTCTACAAATCCAGCTCTGCTACCATGTAGAAAATTGTATGGTAGGTTAACTTGATAATGCAATATAAATCAAAGCATAATACTATAACCTACTTCTACTATCAATTTGCAGAAGCTTAAAGATCGAGCTAAACAATATAACTAGAAGAAGAAGAATCAATGCACAATACACATGAAAATACTTTGGGGAAAGCCTCAGCTCAAAACCCCACTATCTGTATTATCATACAAGGTGGAAATACATAGAAATTATATAAAGCCTTAGCTCTCATAGCTAGCCAGCTCTCAGTAAAATCCTCACAGATGCTCACACGCAATCTTAGCTTCCCTCCAGCCTTCCTCTCTACCCTCCAAGCTCCTATTTCCTTGCATTGTTCCTTGTGGATGATCTCCTCTTACCAAGTGGAAAACCTATCTCACACACTTCAAAACTATGCAATCCTCAAGGAATGATGCCTTGACTACATGCATGAGTTTTCTTTATAAGAAAACACATGCAACTGATAGGACATTGTCCTTGATTTTAATCTCAGTTGGGTCTTTCTTAGAATAGACATGCATGATTTTCTGATGAGGGAATCTTCAGTTAACTCGAGTACACTAGTTGAGTGCATGCATGCATCCATTGACTGTTAACTCTCTATTAGTTCCTCAAACAGTTTGGAACTAATTTAACTAGAATTAACTCTGTAAACCAAGTTAACTAATTACAACTCAAATATAACTCGATATTATCTCCTTAATTTAAGGGATAAATCTTGCATGACTTCAAAAAGTCTTCTAACTTGAATTTCTCCAACTAATTAATTCAAAATGAATTAATTAATTATTTTCAATTAGTTGTTAAGACTAAATTCGATTTTCATTCACAATTTAATTCAAGGACAAATTAAATTGGAATATTCTTGTTGCCACATTTCAACACTCCCTCTCAACAAGAAAGGGATTATCTGCCAACCCGATCCTATCTCGATGGAACTCCAATTTACACTTTGACAATGCCTTTGTCAAAATGTCAGCATCTTGCTCCTTTGTCGAAATATATTGCAACAACATGATCCTCCTCACTACAGAGTCTCTAAGATGATGATACCAGATGTCGATGTGCTTGGACCTATCATGAAATATTGGATTCTCATAGAGTTTGATACAACTCTGATTATCAAAATAGATCACAGTTGGATCCATCCTATGATCAAACAAACTAACTAGGATTTTCTGCATCCAGATGGCCCCACATACTTCCTGACTTGTAGCCATGTATTCTGCCTCTGCTGAGCTGAGTGAAACTGACCTCTGTTTCTTGTTGTACCAAGAAATTGTCACTGACCCAAGATTTAAAATCCCTCCTAATGTGCTATTCTGATCTAATGGAATCCTTGCCCAATCTGCATCAGTGAAGCCCTGCAGCTTCACTCCCTCTATTCGTTTGTACCATAATCCATATTGAGATGTGCATCTGAGGTATCTCAATGCATTATTTTCCACCTTCCAAAATAGCTTGGTAGGCCAAACCATCGCTTGACTCAGTTGGTTCACCGCATAGCATAAATCTGGTCGTGTGTTCACCAAACACATAAGTGAACCCACAAGCTACCTGTACACAGTAGCTTCCACTAATTCTCCTAAAATAGCATCCTCCTTCCTCCAGTTACAAACTAGAGGAGTCTGCATGGGCTTCCACTTATCCATGTGGAATCTCCTGAGTATCTTGTTGGCATACTTTCCCTGAGACACAAACAACTCCCCATCCTTCTACCACACTTCCATGCCGAGGAAGTAATGCATGAGACCCATGTCTTTCATCTCGAATTCTCTTGCAAGGTCCTCCTTGCAAGACATGATCAAATGATCATCACCAGTCAATATGAGATCATCAACATAAAGTATGATGATCAATAGCTTACCTTTCACCACGATGTGGTACAGGTTTGCATCCGCTTCACTCTTTGTGAAGCCCAACGCAGTGAAGTAGTTGTCTATCCTGGTGTACTAGCACAAGGTGCTTGCTTCAACTCGTACAACGCTCTCTTGAGTCAGCACACATGCAACTCACAATTGAAGGTCTCAAAACCTTCTGGTTGCTCTATGTACACCTCTTCCTCAATCTCACCATCGAGGAACACAGTCTTCACATCCATCTAATGGATCTTCCAACCCATCTGTGCTAATGGTGCCAACATAGATCTGATAGATGAGTACCTTGCAACAAGATAAAAAGTCTCATCATAGTCAATCCCCTCGACCTGTGAAAAGCCACGGGAAACAAATCTTGCCTTATGCTTCTCCACACTACCATCAGTAGCTTGTTTTACCTTGTAAATCCAACGGGAACTCACAACTAACTTGTTCTCCAGTCTCAGAACCATGTCCCAAACACTGTTACGAACTATGGAGTCATACTCCTCCACCATAGCATCAACCCAAATCGGCTGTTGCACTGCTTCCTCAAAGGAAGATGGCTCAGTCTCAAAACATTTCCCAACAAGGGCCATGTATCCAGTGTACCTCTTAGTCGACCTCCTCTGTCTGCACTGAGAAAATGGTGCTCCCACATTCTCTCTCACATCCTCCAACAATCTATCAGCTTCTCTTGTGTGCTTCCATCCATCTCTGGAAGACTCTGCTTGAGTGGATGTCTCCACTCCTGGAACCTCTACATGTAGCTACTCTGCATCAGTTTGAGGCTCCTCCTCCTTAGGAACCAATAGTTCCTCCATAGCCTATAGTTGGAGCTCCCTCTCAAGGGAAATTCACATGGCTTTCTACTCATCAAACTTGAGACCTCTACAAACAATTGTCCTTTGACTGGTAGGCAAGTACACCTGATAGTTGTGAGGTGTATCAATGTACCCCACAAATATCCCCAACTTTTCTATCGGCTCAAACTTCTTTTATGCATCCTTTGTCACATGGAAATATAACGATGAGCCAAAGATCCTGAAGTTACCCACATCTGGTCTCTTACCAGAGAAATCTTCCTCTAGTGTCTTCATCCCAAGTATGCGATGCGGGCTTCTATTTTGAAAATAGACTGTTGTGTTGCATGCCTCATCCCACAAGTGAAGTGGTAGGCCTTGGTCATGCAACATTGCCCATGTTTCCCCTACAATAGTTCTGTTCTTCCTCTCAACCACCCGATTCTACTGTGGGTTATGAGGTGTCGTCAACTCTCGTTTAATTCCTTCTATTGCACAGAAGTCCTTAAACTCTTAAGAGACATATTCTCCACCATTGTTTCTTCTCAAGGCCTTGATCTTCTTCCCTGACTCTTTCTCGACCAAAGCTTTGAACTCACAAAACTTTGTGAAGGCTTGGTCCTTCTTCTGCATGAAATAAATCCAGCATTTATGAGAATAGTCATCAATGAAAATCAAATAATACCTTTGCTTTGCTGTGGATGCCATCGATAATGGTCCACACACATCAGTATGAACTCACTCTAAGATAGCCTCTTCTCAACTATCTCGATCATGAAAGGAAGACATGGTGTAGTTTCCCAAGGTACAACCTTTTCATGTGTCAACTTGCTCAAGTTTACCTTTGGGAAGTCCTATAGATATCTGCTGCAATATCTTCAAATCCCCATGATGTAAATGGCCCAACCGCCTGTGCCACAACTCACCAATGTCTTGGCTTTGTACCAATTCTACTTTCGTACTCAATGCTACACAATCATCTTCCACTAGTTTATAGAGATTCTTCACCTGAATCCCTATCCTCTTGGTTTGATCCATGGCTATGTGTCTTAGGAACGCCTTTCCTTTACTGAAGACAACATCGTAACCTTTGTCCTCCAACATCGCTATCGATACCAAGTTATTCTTCAGTCCAGGCACATACTTCACATCTGTTAAGGTGATAGGAGCTCCATGCTTCCTCTGAAAAGCAATCGTGCCCATATTTGAAACACTATACCTTCCGTCGTCATCCATCTCTATGCGCATCTTAAGGTCTTTCTCCTCCAAGGCATTGAATAATTTTTTATCACCAGTAATGTGGGATGAGGCTCCACTGTCAAGATACCAGACACAACCCATCATCAATGACACCATGCATGTGATGAGGGTAAAGTCCATTTTGAACTGAGAGGCTAATGCCTCACCTTCCGATCCTTCCAAGGATCCCTTCTTGGACTTCTTCAATGGGAAATTAGTTGCATAATTTCCCATCTCGTGAAAATTAAGGCATCTCACTTTAGACATGTCACCCTTCTTCCCTCCATGAGAAGAATTTGATTTGGAATGGGAAGTCTTCCCCTTCCCTTTCCTTGCCTTACTTGCTAAGGCCAAATTTTCTTCATCATAATTCTTGGATGAAGAACCATCTCGTGTACTCCTCCTAATCTCCTCCTGCATAAGATCCACCCACAATCATTCCCAATCCAATAGTTTCTCCCTTCCATTCACAAAGTCCTGGTAGATATTCCAACTCTTTGGAAGGCCAAGGAGAGCGAGGCACTCCATATCATCATCGGCAGTAGTTATTCCCACACTGTCAAGCTCATCTCTACAGGTGGTGAGCTTATTCAGATATGTGGAAATAGTATCGCCCTTCTCCATCTTAATTCTGTGAAGCTTATCCTTTAGCGCCAATTTCCTCTGGTCACTACTATTCTGGTAGAGGTCCTTCAATGTCTTCCGCATTGAAAATGGAGTATCCTTCCCATGGAGATTCGAGACAATATGGTCTAAAACTCCCTCAAGGATGATCTGTCTCGCCTTTGCCACACACTTCTTCCACTCAGACAACTCTTGTGCATTAGTTGAAGCTAGCTTTAGGATTTCTTGATCAATGAATTTCTTCAATCCATTGTCTTCTAATACATCCTCCATTCTATCTTTCCATGCTATGTAATTATAGCTACCTTCCAAGGCATACTCGAGTCTCAAGCCATAGAATGCCATTGGCCAACTTTAAAGTATGATATGAATTTGATTTGCACCTGCAACCCCAAAATTCAAACTTCGAATTCTCTTCTCAGTATATTGTTAACAGCTCCGATACTACCATGTATAATTTTCTACAAATCCAACTTCGATACCATGTAGAAATTTTCTACAAATCCAGCTCTGATACCATGTAGAAAATCTGATGGTAGGTTAACCTGATAATGCAATATAAATCGAAGTAGAATACTATAACCTACTTCTACTATCAATTTGCAAAAGTTTAAAGATTGAGCTGAACAATATAACCAGAAGAAGAAGAATCAATGCACAATACACATGAAAATACTTTGGGGAAAGCCTCAGCTCAAAACCCCACTATCTGTATTATCATACAAGGTGGAAATACATAGGAATTATAAAAATCCTTAGCTCTCATATCTAGCCAGATCTCAATACAATCCTCACAGATGCTCACAGGAATCCTTGGCTTCTCTCCAGTGTTCCTCTCTTCCCTCCAAGTTCATATTTCCTTGCGTTGTTCCTTGTGGATGATTTCCTCTTACCAAGTGGAAAACCTATCTCACACACTTGAAAACTACGCAATCCTCAAGGAATGATGCCTTGAATGCATGCATGAGTTTTATTTATAATAAAACACATGCAACTGATAGTACATTTTCTTTGACTTTAATCTCAACTGGGTCTTTCTTAGAATAGACATGCATGAGTTTCTGGTGAGGGAATCTTCAGTTAACTGGAGTACACTAGTTAAGTGCATTCATGCATCAACTAACTATTAACTCTCTATTAGTTCCTCAAACATTTTGGAACTAATTTAACTGTACTTAACTCAGTAAACAATGTTAACTAATTACAACTCAAATATAACTCAATATTATCTCCTTAATTTAAGGGATAACTCTTGCATGACTTCAGAAAGACTTCTAACTTTAATTTCTCCAACTAACTAATTAAAAATGAATTAATTAATTATTTTCAAGTAGCTGTTAAGACTAAATTTAATTTTAATTCACAAGTTAATTCAAAGACAAATTAAATTGGAATATTCTTATTGCCACATTTCAACACAAAGAAGGACTATTTTTACCTGTTGAGTGCAAAAATAAGTTTAAGGGTATAACATAGTTCAAGGTCAACCCTCACCATTTCTATGTTTTGCCGCAAAGATACCCAAGTAAGTGTCGACGAAAGGAACCTTACAGACTAACCTTGAAAGGAATTGAGTGCATCATTGATGAATGGGAGCCTGTATGGAGGGCACTGAAGGAAGACACCTCAGATTTGAAACCATCTCAAGTGGTGAAAGAATGAATGGAATGCCTTCAAGCTAGGGGTGGTAAAGAGCCCAGTCCCCAATTGTACCGAAGAAAGAACCTCAAGAAGAACCTATAACTCTAGGCAAGTAGCCAAAGTCTAGGAAAAATAGGATACTGAGGAGTAGCGTAAGAAGTGCCTCCACAGGAAAGGCCAGGAAGAAACAAAAGTATACCCACACCTCCTCGGTCTAGACAGTGTTGACCAAAGATGATTTTGAACACATCGGAGACCAGATGGAAGGTGTGGCAGTAGCTAAGTTTGATCAATTGTAGCAGCTCATAAAAGGGGTAAATACGAAAGTCACTTTTTCATCATTTATGATAGAATTTGGGGGTCTATTTCCTAGGATACATGGATTTCAGCCTCAAGCTCAGTCACAGATTGTTGTTAGCTCATCATACCAACAACCTGAAAGAATATATCATGTGTCAAGTGTTGTTGTGGAGGTTTTGGAGGGATTTGCGTAGCAAAATTTGGTTGTCTCTACGTAGATCAATGTAGTACTATCATATTTGGGTTCAGAAGACTTGATGCAACTACAACAACATGCAGCCCAGGCACTGCAAGATATGCTCAAAACCATGCAAGAGGGTTCGAAGAAGAAGCAGAAGGTTGAAGAACAGTCAAGGCGAGAATAAAAGAGGTTGATGGAGGATAACCTGGAATGGCATACTTCCCTTACCCAAATTTACGAGGAATTCATTAAGGGGTCAATTGATGTAGCAACCCCCACTCAAGATGTAGCATCTAAATTTAAGGAGTCCATATAGGAGCTAAAAGACCTAATGGCGTAGGTCAAACCCAAGCAGTAGCCACAAATGTCATCTGAAGAAAAACAAGATAGGGAACTGGCTCGTGAGGAGAAAAAGAAGTTGGTTGAATATGAAATAAGGTGTCAAGAGATAGTAGAATAGGGTGACCAAATTTTGAATGCAGTATCAAAGGTTTCAACTGCCAAATAAGTTACTCAGAAAATATAGGAAGTAGACAACCAAATTTGAAAAATTGATCAGACTGCACTTGTTCTTTGATGATCACTGGATGTGGGATGTTAGTTATGGACACTAAATGTTAGAGGAGAAATGATAAGGCAAATTTATAGAGTCATCATTTGAGTTTCTCATGTCTTTATTTTGTTTGCTTTGATTTTGGAGTGTATATCTAAGTCTATTACTATGAGAAAAAATTATTGTAATGGATATGCTTACTAATATATGGGTTTAATATGAGTTTTGGTCCTTATGGATTGAGCTAATTGTTTAGTTTATGTTAATGCATAGCATATTTCTGGAGCACCGTGTTGAGTGCAGGATCCCCCAAGGGAATTTTTGGGGCTTAGAGCCCAGATTTTAGTCAATTTTGTAATTCCAATGTAAAGACTCCACATTTTGTGGGCACGGAGCGTGTAGTTTGTTAAAGAGTCATAGGGTTGTCTGCGCTTATTTTGATAATATAATGTCAGTTGTAGAAGATCTACCCATGGTTAGCAGACCATGTGATTGTATAAATAGAGCGAAGCTCCAAGTAGTTTGATGGCATAGTCGAAGAATCAACATGATGTATGCAAGCTAGTTATGAAGTGAAAATTCTAGTTTTGGGTCATAGCGTAGGAAGAGGCTCTGCAGCTGAGTGCACAGAGGCCTAGTAGTCTGCAGGTGAGTGTGCAGACCCCTGCAACTGAGTGCGCAAGGAAAGTCGAGTCTGTAAACAGTGGAAGTATTAATAAATAGAAGTTTCTATCAATTTTGCATCTTTATTTCCTATTTCGTGCATCCGTTATATTGGGTATGAATTTCACTTTTAATGCTTATATGATGCGCGAATGTGTATAACTGTATTGGCTAAGTGAATGCAAGATAGAATATTTGTTTATGTGAAGATAATCAAGACCTGTTAATAAGAGAAGTAAGATACTTGGCGTAGTTTAGGAGATATCGCAGTTCGCTGCCTTAGCAACACGAAAGGACTTCAGCCCCTGGTTAGGGCTGTGCGAAAGTCAATTATAACAAATCCCGAAGGTACTAAAAGGTAGAATAGTGTGTGAAGCAACCTACGCAAAGGCAGGTTTAGTTGGACTAAACTAACATCACACATCTCTCATGCAGATTCTGGTCCCGAAAACGAAACCATTTGTTGGCTTATGGGGGCCTGACCCAGGTTCAAAGGTATTTAGCCAAACAAATCCCTACACTACTGGCCCTTTCGGCATCAGCCCGTGGAGCAAACTGAAGTCTCACTCGAAGTAGTATGGGGAGATGTTGGAACCAAGTTTCCGCACCCTTGATATGTATGTGATGTCGGTTTAATCCAACTAAACCTTCCTTTGTGCAGGTTGCTTCGTGCGCTATTCTACCTCTCAGTATCTTTGCAATTTGTTATAATCAACTTTCGCGCATCCCTAACCAGGGGTTGAAGTCCTTTTGAACTACTAAGGAAATGAACTGCGATATCTCCTATAGTAAGCCAAGTATCTTACTTATATTATTAACAAGTATTCATTATCGTTGTGTAAACATATATTCTATCTTCTGTTCACTTAGCCAATACAGTTATACACATTCACGCATCATATAAGCATTAAAAGTGAAATTCATACCCAATATAATAGATGCATAAAATAGGAAATAAAGACGCAGAATTGATAGAAACTTCTCTTTATTAATACTTCCACTATTTATAGACTCGACTCGTCCTGTGCACTCAGCTGTAGGGGTCCACGCACTCAGATGTAGACTACTAGGCCTCTGCACACTCAGCTGCAGATCCTCTTCCTATGCTATGACCCAAAACTAGACTTTTCACTTCATAACTATATTGCATACATCATGTTGATTCTTCAACTATGTCATCAAACTACTTAGAGCTTTGCTCTATTTATATAATCCCATGGTCGACAGACCATGGGTAGATCTTCTATAGCTGACATTATATTATCAAAATCAAGGAAGACAACCTTATGACTCTTTAAAAAACTACACACTCTGTGCCCACAAAATGCCGAGTCTTTACATTAGAACTACAAAATTAAATTTGGGATCTAAACCCAAAAACTTCCCTTGGTGGCTCCTACGCCCAACAAGAATTTCAGGTGTATCACCAGAAGAGCACACCATATCACCCATAGGCTAACGGGACAGTAGAAGCATTCAACAAAGTATAGGAAGCCACACTGACCAAGGTATGCAATGTGCAGCGAAGTGATTGGGATCTACACATACTTGCAGTATTATGGGTTTAGTGAATGACATGCAAGAAACTAATGAGACAGACACCTTTTAGGCTTGTCTATGGAGTGGAAACCGTAATGTCTATGGAATATATCGTGCCTAGTCTACACATAGCAGTAGTCATAGGTATGATGGATCGTGGAGCCCTAGAGGAGAGGCTCGCGCAACTGGAAGAGCTCAAAGAAGGACGAGTTTCAGCTGGATCCTACCAGTAGGTCCAAAAGTAGCACGAAAAGGCATGGCATGACCGACACATCAAGCTACGCAGATTCAAGGTAAATGACGTGGTGTTGTTGTATGATAGTAAGTTTGATAAATTTCCAGGAAAGTTTAGAATGCATTGGCTAGGACCATATGTTATTAAGGAGATTACCGATGGTGGCGTGGTATAGCTGGTCAAGTTAAATGGAGAGCCCTTCCTAGGAAAAATGAATGGCAGTCATTTGAAGTAATACATACGTGGCTCGACCACCTGACTAGCCAACTAAAGCACATTCTTAGTGCTTCAGGCAGCTGAAACGAGGCAAGGGACTATAAACTACTCTACATGGGAACTGCGTGATGTCAGGACTGCACGCAGTAGCGAAGTGTCACAGAGTTCGCGACAGTGCAAAGATAGCTGTGCTAGTGCACAAGTCTGCTGGAAAGTGATTGTTACAGTCACTATTCATGATGTGATGCTTGGTTTGAGGCCAAATGGAGTGGGCAGAAGGCATTTAAGGCAAACTTTATGGGCTATATTCTTGAAAATCTACCGCCAATCTAGCATTAATGGACCAAATGTGGGGGGAATGGTTGAATTCAAATTCAAAAGGCACCATAAATTACAAAGGGTTGTCCAACAAACAACACTTGGCAATTTGAGAACTGAGTTGTTGCACTCTCGGATATTCATGAACCGAGACTTGTTCGATATTCTGAAGGCGAACTCATTACTTGAGAAATTACCAGAGGCACTGAGAGAACTATGGAATCGCACTATAGCATCACCCGAAGAAGTCATGGATACCAGAGCAATGACCGCCGAGGAAGTCGCGTAGGCAATTACAGAAGTAGAAGCCTTAGGGAGTACCGGGATAGTCGTTGAGATCCCTAAATCACTGTGCATGCCGAGACCTAAGAAGGATAAGCATGCCATGATACCAATGTGCATCTCACCTAGAAATCCACTCAGGGCCAAGCTCACAATGGAGGAAAAGGGGAACATCATTAATTTGGAGGTTGATGAGGAGGAAGAGTTTGAAGATATCCTGGTGGAGCAGGAGGATGTAGAGATGGAAGTCGAAACCTAGGGTGAGGACCCTCTCACCAAGTTGCCTACATATGTTCCTACGCGGAAGGGTAAATCCAAGGTGCCTAAGGATATAGATGAGAGCAAGAGCTCTCTACAAACTCTGCTGCTCCCTAACGACATTATTTTTGAAGTAGTGCACTTGGGATAGGTTCCCGTATTAAAATTTGAGGATTGGGACCTTGTAGACCACAAGAAGTTGCCGCATTTAGTGACTGCACAGCTAATGCGCCAGAAGAAAGATGCGTCAGCTAGAATAATAGAGTTGGAGCCACGCAAATGGCTCAGAGGTGTTGAGAAAGCAGGGTTTCTAAACCTACTTTAGGTGCCACATTACCACCACACCCCAATGACCATTTTATTCATCAAGCAGTTGCTCTGCTTGGTGCATGATGGGTGCTTGTGGCTGGAGGAGCCCATCACCATCACAGACCGTCTGATTCACAGGATTACGCGGCTACCTTGCACAGGGGAGGATCCAGCAAATATTTCGGAGATGACTTGGCCATTATGGAGGCCATGAAAAAGAAATTTAAGTTGGAGAAGAAGAAGTGAGGGTATGCCATCTCCAGCATCAACAAACCTACATTCAAGGCCATGACACAGATATTGGCAAGAAAGGTGATGCGAAAGTGTTGTGCGGATGAGCTGCCCATGCCAGTGGTTGCACTAGCAGCAGAATGTGCAAAATGGGTCCAGTTCAACTGGGCAAACTATATATGCGGTGAGTTCCTTGAAAAATGCCATGAGGCACAAGAGCAGGGTAAAACATTTCATTGTGCATTGCTCCTGTTATCGATAGTATTGATAGCATGGGAGTTGCCCAAAGATAGCCTGTTCCCATCGATCACGCAAGACCTTCCAGAGGCAGTGAAGTACGCTTCACTGTGGGAAACTAGGGATGCATAGAGGATAAGGGAGAGCAACATATTTTGGGTGCTCATGGAGATGAACATCAGAATGGGGATTAGTCGCAAGCCACAATTATCGCTCACGGTCTACAACAGTTTGTAGAGCTTCATAGAGTTCAAAGAAAACTTCCACCATGTCTTCATCGAGGTGAGGAAGGACCCTACGAAGACGTGTCATGAGCTACCTTAGTTAGTGACCGACGATGTAATTTTCACGGTCCTTAAGTCTTGGTCGCCAGAGTGGTGCGCTCCAGCTGGCTCCATGGTGGAAGCAAAGAAGTCCATTGCGCAGCGGAAGAAGGAAGAAATGAAACTGTGAATGGCGCCGCTGGCAAAAAAATGCAGGAAGGAAGAAGTAGCGACTAAGGCCTGAGTAGTGCGCGACGCTACGAAGTTGGCTGAGGAACAACAAAAGACAATAGAAGAAGAGCGCAAAGAACAGAAGTCGCCTTTGCCCGAGCCAAAAATAGACATAGAACAAGGTGGCGTGGACTTGCAGACAACATCCACCCAACTAAAACATCTGTGCCCAAGAGAGTAGGTAGGGCCACGAAAGAAGACAAAGGCCTCAAAAACTTTGTTCGACCCAATCACCCTCACTGAGGGGGATCTACATGATATCGGTGAAGCGGTGCGGGATGTCACCACAGAGGCCCTCTAGCAGTTTGAGGAGCAACACCAGATGGTATTAGGGGCTATCCCAACGCAAATACAGGAGTTGTAAGAGCACACTCTGCAGGCTGGCACAATTTCAACCATCCTCATAGTCAATACATCCGTGATTGAGGAAATGCTGCATGCCAGGATGACCAACACAATAGTGCTACCAGATGGAGCACTCATTATAGAAAATGAGGTCGACAGGCCTATGGTCAGCAACTTGAAAGGAATCGGGTTAAACATGGTTGCGCTCCCTTAGGAGATGCTCTATATTTTGTAATATGGAGTCGTTGCAGAACTACGCACTAGGGAGAGTCACGCGCTACAGGTAATGAGTGAGCAGCACATCAACATTGAGCAATTGAGCCTGCAGTGCAACGAGGCAGTGGCACAAAATAGACAGATAGCGCAGATGGTGGAGGAAGCCTGCCAAATGGTCCCGAGGTTGGCCATCCAAGCAGAGGAACTGATGGAGGTGCGCATCCGAAAGTTAGCAGCAGGGGTACACGATGATAGAGAAGAAATGGCCAAGGTTCAGCTGGAGTTGAACCTTCAGCTAGCAAAACTGTAGTTGAAGGTTCAGCCTTCAACTCCATTGGAGTTTAAGGAATAGTACACCACCACGATCACAACAACAATGACAACGGTTAACAGTGTAGTGACAGACTGCACAAAGTTGTTCGAACAGTCATTCGAGGTCCTCACCACCCTATAGGAGGACCCGAACATAGAGTGCCTGGAGACAAAGGCACGCGAGCTACAACAAAGATACAACAAGGTAAAAGGGACCGTGCAGACGGTTTCCCTTATGCAGAGGCTTGCAAGGATGCAACAGGAAAAAGCACTCAAGGAGCAGGTGGATGCTGCTAGACATAAGGAAGTAGTTTTGAAAGTGCACCTATAGTCGTGTATTGATGAGGCATATACCATTACAACCTCCATTGAAGCAAAGCTCGTCTAGCTGCAAGAAACTCAGGAAAGGATTTAGGGCAGCATTTCAATGACAACAGTCACTGAACATCACGTAGATGATGTTTAGCAGGCAGCTACTCAGTGCACTGCCAAACTTGCAGCGATCTAGTTAGAGTTGGGAGGTCTTTGCACAAAGATCTCCGCACCGACAAAGTGACTCGAGGGCAAGTCACAATGTTTGTTTTGGGGATCTGTTGGGAAAGGCATCCCCCAAGGGAAGTTTTGGGGTTTAGAGCCCAGATTTTGGTCAATTTTCTAGTTCCAATGTAAAGACTCCGCATTTTGTGGGCGCGTAGTTTGTTAAAGAGTCATAGGGTTGTCTGCCCTTATTTTAATAATATAATGTCAATTGTAGAAGATCTACCCATGCTCTGTGGACCATGGGATTGTATAAATAGAGTGAAGCTCTAAGTAATTTGATGGCACAGTCAAAGAATCGACATGATGTATGCGAGATAGTTCTGAAGTGAAAAGTCTAGTTTTGGGTCATAACGTAGGAAGAGGCTCTGTGACTGAGCGCACAGAGGCTTAGTACTTTTCTGCTGAGTACATGGACCCCTGCAGCTAAGTGCGTAGGGCGAGTCAGGTCTATAAACAGTGGAAGTATTAATAAAGAGAAGTTTTTATCAATTCTGTGTCTTTATTTCCTATTTTATTCATCCGTTATATTGGGTATGAATTTCACTTTTAATGCTTATATGATGCGTGAATGTCTATAACTATATTGGCTAAGTGAACACAAGATAGAATATCTATTTATGCGAAGATAATCAAGACTTGTTAATAAGATAAGTATGATACTTGGCTTAGTTTAGGAGATATCGCAGTTCGCTGCCTTAGTAGCGCGAAAGGACTTCAGCCCCTGGTTATGGTTGTGCAAAAGTCTGTTATAACAAATCGCGAAGGTACTAAAAGGTAGAACAGTACATGAAGTGACATGTGTGAAGGAAGGTTTAGTTGGACTAAAAAGACATCACATCCATCTCAAGGGTGTAGAAACTTGGTTCCAACATCCCCCATACTGCTTCCTGTGAGACTTCAGTCCACGTTCCACAGGCTGATGTTGAAAGGGCCAGTAGTGTAGAGATTTGTTTGGCTAAATAACTCTAAACCTGGGTTAGGACCCCTTAAGCCAACAGGTCGACGAGCTTGTTTTTGTGTTGGATGAACTCAAGGCGCAATGCCTCTTATTAACAATAATATAAGCCAGTGGTTGATAAGCTGCTCCATTTTCTGTTGTGCATCTCTGTGAACAGTTTCTGGTGGTTATATGTATTAGTTTTTTATATAACTTTTGATAGATTGATCGTTTGTAATTCTGGTTAATAATATGAATGTTTATATTAGTAATGTAGTATGGGATGATCGCATATGGAGATGATATGTTCTGGTTTGGACCTGTGATGTTTTTTGTGTTCAAACTTTATGAATGGGCGTGAAGGGCCAAATAGTTGTAAGAGGGATGAAGTGTTAAATGTATTTAATGATTGAACTTGCTCTTAAGGTCATATATTGCACTTAAGGTCATATTTTGTGCATGTTTTCTTTGGACTTGTCCTGTATGATGGGTCAAAAGGATTAACCCCTCTATGCAGTGTGTAGTGGCATGTAGACGATGAAGCATGTGTCAGCTAGAGGTAGTGCATTGTGAGCCATAAGACAGTCCTATCAAACTGCAGAAATCGGGTTCTAACAATCACCCATTAGTGTCTTGGGTAAGACTTCACTCACTTCGTGGGTGTTGCCAAAAGGGCTGATGCTAAGCGGGTCTTTGTCGGCCATTGCTTCACGAATCCCGAGTCTGTCAGAATCCTACACGTCATCAAATGACCATTTTCTACCACACCTTACTAATGAGCTTTAAATATCCAATTAAACATAGGTAATGAAATTGGGTAATTGTTTTTATTATCTAAATTATCTAATCACCATTTCCCCAATATGCCCCATCGTTAGCTAGCATATCAATTCCTTTATTCTAGGAGTGACAAATATGTTTCATTAACAAATCTATTAAATTTCCAAACATTTAAGAAGATGATAAAATTAATAAGTATGCTTCTCTGTCCTTGATAATAAAGATTAATATTAGAATTTTAACATAATTTAAAATACATTTTCAAAGAAATCCTTGAATGTTTTTAACAAAGCTCATAAAAACCATGTAGTATTTATAAATAATGCAAGTGTGATGCACAAAAGCCAAAAAAGATGTTAATATTTATGAACAAATGCATGTGTGATGCACAAAAACCCAAGAATAATGATGGCAAAAGTAGTAACTAGCAATCGAAAAGGACAACAAAGTTCAGCGAGTGAATTAACAAATATTTATCAATTAAACACTTCGTGGTTTAGCACGAGAGAGGGGCAATGTTATTTAGTACATTCGGGAAGGTTATGATTATTATCACTTTCACTAGGTCATCTCTAGGTCCATTCAATCAGACACTTCTATGACATACAAAGAGGTTATTACAAGTGTCACTTTCACTGGGACTTATCCTATCCTAATGTATCTTTTAGTTGCATTGACTTGGATATTTTAAGTTCAGGTTTTTGAAAGATTATATTGACCCTTTCAAATGTTTAAACAAATTTAAAATAATAATAATTAAATATATTTATAAGATCATTATTTATTTATATAAAATTGCATTTATAATAATAATAAATAAAAAAAGCAAGTGAAAGGTTCATTTAGATACAATGGTTATGGCGGTAGGTTCAATCTAAAATGGCATATTGGAGAGGGTTCTTTTTAAGGTAAACACTTTTGTTATGTGATTATATTTAATGTGTAGGAAATTTTTTATTTGTAGTTGATAATTTTTATATCTTGATTTTGTAGGGTATTTATTGTTTATTGACGAGGAACTGTTGATTGTGGAGAAGGAATAAGTTATTGGAGTGTAATCTGCAGTATATTTGTATCAAAAGTATTTATATTTTTTTAATATAAGATTTATTAAAAGAAATAATGAAGATATTGATGCAATTATAATAATTGGAAAAATAAATATCAACCAATATTTACTTAATTTTAAGTTATATTTTAATATAATATATATATTTTTTACCAAAGATTTATGTTAAAATTATTGGGCATAACAGCAAATAATTTAAAGAAATATTAAAGATTCAATCATTTTAGATAATTAATTATCTGAACTTTAAAGTGAATTTTTTATAATATAAATTTGCAATATTTTTGTTTGAACAGATAATAATATTTCCAGATATATAGTTTTTTGAAAAAAAAATTCAAATATAAATTATAAAAGTTTAAAATTACAAATATAAACTCTTTTCACCTTAGTGATGTTTGACCTTTGAGGTGAACCTTTATATCAAAAAAGTGGTTCCGGTTATAGATTCGCATAGGATGAGATGCTTATTACTGAAGTTTAGTAGAATAAATGTCTTTTAGGTAATAGAAATATGTATACTATAATTTAAGGGTTAGTTTAACTTGTTATTTTTAATGTGTATTTGGTTAGTCTAGTGTTATTAGTGTTACTAGGTGTTTGGTTTAAATTCATTGGGTGAGCTAACTAATTTATACTAATAGATTTATCAAAAATATGTTATACGAATGTAAAGAAGCATTTTTAAGTTTTTTTTAAGAAAAAGAGATATACATGGTAAGGTAATCTAATAGTTGATGCAATACTATTTTCCCTCATTTTGATAGGAATTATTGGTGGTTTTGATTTCATGCTTTGTAGGCCTTCTTTGGCTTGCAGTTGTTAGCTACATGATGCAGTTATGAGCTCACTTTATGTTAAAATTCAATTATCTATTAATCTTATATTTTCAATTGTGTGTGACATTCTAGCATTCCCATTACAAACTTGAGTAGTGAATAATCCTATATATATAACAATTTTGATGCAAAGAAAATTTGTGAGGTGTTAACTGCACCAAAAGATTTTGACGATTTGGAATTTTGATTTTGGGGTGCCAGACCTTGGGTTGATGCAATAACATTTTTTCTCCCTTTAATAATAGCATTGCTAGTGGTTTCATTTGGGTTTTCATTTTGTATTTGGTCGTCATCTATAAGAGTGGCATATCCCTTATGTTAAGATTCATTCCACATTAATACTACGTAGTGGTTGGTTGTTAGCTATTTGAATGATGCATCCCCTATATTAAGGGTTCATTCCAAAATAGTACTTATTTTCGGTTGTTTCTATGTAATAATAATAATTATCTTTATAATTGTAGAAATTAATAGAAAGTTTCTACTATTAATGAAATCGAACTGAAATCAAGAGATTACAAATTTCCTCCACTATTCTACGAAATGAAAATCACAATTTAGAAACATGTGCAATGACATGAAACCATTAAAACACCACAAGAACACAATGATTTATAGGGGAACCCAACTGGGAAAAACCCTTTTTTTTCTTTGCATTAATTCATATCAAAAGAGAAACAATTAAAATGTCTTGCTTCAACTCTGAAGCACACCCTACATTACAATCTTGTTCTCCTGATTCCTGACTTGCTCTGGTGAACACAACCAATTCAATCTTAAACCAACCTCCTATTTCCTTGCGCAATCCTAGAGGAATTAACCCCTAAAAAATAAGATAAATTCCCTATTTCCTTGCACAATGGCTTGAGGAATTGATCACCTGCTCAGTGGAAAAGCACTGTACACTCAACAATATACAAATATAAATACATACATGCCTTTTCCTCCACCTCAACTAGGAAATTTGAATCCTATGCATGATTGGGTCTATTTTAGTTGATTGACTAGTTAACTAAGATATCAATGAGCTAACTGAGAGAACAATCATAACTACTCAACTAACCTTCAGCTAACTCAATTAGTGACTAGAGCTCAGTTAACTGAGTTCAACTAATAATAACTTAACTAGATTTCTAAAATTTGTAATCAGTACATGCACAACTCTACTTCTAACCTATAACTCTAATTCACTGAGTTAACTACTAGACAATGCCATGCCACTCTATCTAACTACCATCCAAGTTATCTTGCTGATGTGGAAAGTCGAATTTCTCAATTTGACTAAGGCACAAGTCAAAATAGAGCCATTTTCTTGCTAAGATTTCAACACTCACTCTTAGCAAGAAAACGGCTTTACACAACCCTAATCTGGCTCCTATGGAATGTATTGTAGCACTACCTCTCATTGTTTTTGTTGCTATCAACTAAGAAGCATCCAAAATATTGAATCATCTATATCTCTGAGTTGCAACTATCTCTTAAGCATCTGATTACTACTAGTCTCTGCATTGTCTACTGGGAAATCTACATTTTTGTTGACTATGCCACTAAGCCTCTTGCTCTCCTGTCAACACTACTATATGCTCCTCAGTATCTGATTTAAACTGTCACTCAAGATCTGATTGCATCAATTGACATTGGTCCTTTTTCTACTAAATATTATGGTCCCCTGTAGCAAGGGAAATGATCTATGAGAAGAGTATACTGCAACTGCTACTACTCTCCTATGGACGTTGCCCAAATATTTGTAACTCTAGGACTAGGGATCTACATCACCCCATCTCACTCCTGGAGGTATGGATGGAATTTCTCCCTCTGAACTAGATGGTGCCATATTGAGAGCTCTATCTTGTTCTGACCAAACCATCAAATCTTTACTCTGAGGAAACTTTGCCTTGCTCCTCAATGTTGCACATGCATCTTCCTCCAATTTGTAGAGGCTTTCAATCCTGACACCAATCTGCTTGATCTAACCTAAATAAAAATGCTTGAGGTAGGCCTTCTCATTGTGAAAGACTACATCATACCCTTTGTCCTCAATTCTTAATTTCTTCAACAAACCAAGTTTTCTAGCATCACTATTATTTTCGAATAGCTCAGTGAGGATCTTCTACATCGCAAATGAAATCTCCTTTCCATGTAATTTCGAGACTATGCGGTCTCTCACACCCTCTCATATTATCCTCCTCGATCTTGTGCTATCCTTCTTCTAGTAGGCTAATCGTTGTGCATCTGATACTTCTAGTTTTGGAATGTCAATTTTGGTGTACTCCAACACTCCATTATCATCGAGTATAACTTCCATCCTTTCCTTCCGAGCTATAAAATTTGAGGTTCCCTCCAAGGCCTACTCTAATCTCAATCTATTGAAAGAAATTTTCCCACATGGAAGAAAACCATCTTCATTGAATCTACAAATTGAAATATCTGAAGGAGAAGATCTATTGATTGGTTTCTAGTGTGATTTATGATCTGAGACCATGTAGAAGTTAATTGAAATTTGCTACTACTCATGAAATGGAACTGAAATTAAGATATTAGAAATTTCCTCTACTATTCTTCAAGATGTAAATCACAATTTACAAACACATGAAACCACATGCAACGATTAAACCACCACAAGAACACAATGATTTACAGGGGAACCCAACTGGGAAAAACCCCTCAACTACTTTGCATTAATTTAGATGGAAAGAGAAAAAATTAAAATGTCTTGCTTTAAATCTGAAGCACACCCTACACTACAATCTTGTTCGCTTTCTTACTGACTTTCTCTAGCCAACACTTAGCCAATACAAGCCTTTACCAACCTCCTATTCCCTTGTGAAATCCTCGAAGAATTGGCCCCTAAAAAATAGAAGAAATTCCCTATTTCCTTGTGCAATAACTTGAGGAATTGATCACTTACTCAGTACAAAAGCAATGTACACTCACCAGTATACAAATATAAATACAAACATGCCTTTTCCTCAGCCTCAACTAGGCAATTCAAATTCAATACATAATTGGTTCTATTTTTAGCTAATTAACTAGTTAATTGAGAGATGAGTGAGTTAACAACAGTCATAAGTACTCAAGTGACCCTCAACTGACTCAACTAGTGACTAGAGTGCAGTTAACGAAGTTCAACTAACAATAACACAACTAGATTGCTAAATATTAGCAATCAATACATGCACAACTCTACTTCTAGCCTATAACTCGAATTTACTAAGTTAACTAGTCGACAAGGCCATGTCACTCTAGCTAACTATCATCCAAGTCATCTTGTTGATGTGGAAAATCGAATTACTCAATTTGATTAAAGCACAAGTCAAAATTGAACCTTTTTCTTGCTATAATTTCAACAATAATAAAATATCTCTAAATTGGGTTCCACATTAATACTCTTCTCCTCAACTAAAAGATTTACTCATCTAAAAGCTAGTTAGGGTGTAAAATATTTCAATGTCATTTGTTGTGTTCAATATTGAATTATGATTCAAATATCCCTAATAATGATATCTTGTTTCAAACAATGAGATATTGTTTCAAATAATTGTCATGTGTAGTTGTTTTCTATGTGATGTTACACACTACCTTTACAATAGCATATCCCTATGTTAGGTTCCACATTAATACTCCTCTTCTCAACTAAAACTTTTGATAATCTTTAAGCTAGCGAGGGTGTCAATTATTGTAGTTTCATTCATTGTGATCCAATGTTAACTATGATTTGGATATCCATGGACCATATGCAGATATTTTCTCTGACATTAATACTTGTTTGTGGTTGTTTTCTATGTGATATTACATGTATCTTTATAGTGGTATACCCTATATTAGCATTTTTTATTAATGAATCTCTTCTTAATAAATTAATACATAGAACATATATAGATAATATATTCCCTTACAGGGTTTGACTCAAAATACAATCCTATATATTAAACAATTTCCATAGTTTAGGAATGGGATCATTATTAGACCTCATTACACTCTTTATCATTGGATGCATGCTTGTAAGACCTCCATAGAAAAATTTTCAGTTGGACCCATTAGCTTTAGACCAAAGAATTACATCACGATGCCAAGTAGGATTTGTGATACCATCTACATGACACTGAGATAGAGGAGAACTTTGTCATTCAAGACCTAAATTGCTACGAAATCCTAGAAGCATTTTACTATATTTTCAAGGAGTTCTAGAACCCCCTCTCCACCTTTTTAACATATCTAGATCAATGTTTACATTTTTATTCATGATGGATGGGTTGGTACTCCAATTGCACTCACGCAAAGCACTTCCCATAAGGCCATATACTTGTAGGACAATTATTTATTTCTTTCTAGTGCTCCCACAAGATAGGGGTGCCAAGAGGTTGAGATATATTAGAAAAATATTAACTATTAGAGCTCCAAGATCCATGGTATCTCAAGTGAACAATAGTGCTCAATCAATGCAGCCCATATGGATATTTCATCTCAAATCTAAAAAAAAATTCAAATAGCGCCAATAGACATCTTCCTTCCTCCAAATCTCCATGGAAATGGTGCCTTCTAAACAATGGGACACATCAATTCTTCTAGGGCCTCTAATTAGTCACATATTAGCAGTTTCTTCCCTATTACCTTGAATGTTTATAGAGAAACATATCATATTTATGGCTCAAGAAAGGGGTGCAACCCCTCCTCTTCCTTCTCATCCTTAGATCATAATGTTTTGGACTATTGAAGCTCTCTTCAAGATTCCTACTTGAGAAGCATTATTTCGAATGACATTGGTCTCAATTGTTCCATTAGTTCCATTGCACATCAAATACTCATTTGTGTTTATTTTCTATGTAACATTGCATTGTATATTTATAATTAACTCCCTATGTTGGGTTCTACATAAATAGTTTTCTTCCTTTATGTCCATATTTAACTTATTATATATTCATATGTTGAGATTTTGGTCCATCGTTAACTAATAATTCACATATAGCTTGAGATTTTGTTTCACTTTAGTAATTATCTTCATTTATGTGAATTTTGAGAGTGAAAGTCCACATCTTGGATAGAAGAACCCCTATGTTAGTTTTCACATTAATAATTTTCTTCCTTGGTGTTCATATTTCAACGTATGGTTATATATTCATATGTGTAGATTTTGGTCTATTTGTAACTAATCCTTCACACATAATTTGAGATTTTGTTTCACATCCACATTTATCTTCATTTATGCGAATTTTGAGAGTGAAAATTTAGATATTCGTTAAAGAATATTACGTAGTCTAGCTAATAGATTAAATGTCCCTCTTCAAGTATTTGTTTTTCCATTTTATACAAAATATGGTCCATACTTTTAAAAATAATAATTTTATGTTGTTTAATTTGCAAATATCAAGTGCCTTAGTGGTATTTCAGGGTGTTGAATCCATTTATGCATTCAAAAATTCATTTCAAACAACACGAAATCATAAATTCACTAGAAACTCTATTACTGAATCCCCCTAAAATAAAAATGTATTCTATAAGTTAGACTCCACCCTATTAAAATAGTGTAACCTTCACAACTAGCTCCCACCCATTTTAAACAATAAGAAATTGTAATGTCCCTAGAAATTGTATTTGTTGAATTCAAGGAAAAAAAGTCATTTCATCTCTAAGTTAGACTCAATCCTTGTTAAATAGTATAACCTTCACAACCAACTCCCACCTCAACCCTTTCATATAATAAAAATTTGAATCTAAACTCTAATGAAGACTTAGAGCCCTGAACAACCTTTGAAACACTAAAAGTATTCATATTTCACAATTAAAACTTATTATTTCAACAAATTCTTCTTAAATTTTAAAAAATATTCACTGCAAAATGAAAAAGTGTAATATGCAGCAATGTTGTTTAGTACCCGCCTCTTATGCAAAAGGTATAGCTAATATTTTTAGTTGGAATCACAAGTTTGAGTGTTAGGATATTCCGACACATAGGAAATAGTTAAATATAACTTGGTTTAGTGTAGAGTTAGGTAAAGTGTGTTTCTTTATTATGTACATTTGTAACTTACAATCCGATGGTCACAATATGTTCTAAACATGAAGTGATCCGACGGTTAATTCTCTCCTCGATATTAGCGACACTTGATCCATGACTTAACACCCGATCAGTCCATGATCTCTATTTAAAGAGCATGAAGGGTCATTTGTAGGATAACTGTTCATGAGAGAAGCTTATGTAAATTTTATTTCTTTTATTAATAAATTGCCTAAGGATTTCAACCACGTCAAGAATATTGGTGCCTTGATCTATGATCTGTTTGTGAGCAGTGTCCTTTGGTGTTCTATCTGAGGAACTTACCCTATAAATTTCGACATGGTATTAGAGCTATTTGAGGGCTGTATCCATTAGTGATCCAAATTTGAAGACGATACAAGTGCATCTAACTGTTGTTTCCTAGATCTACTATTTATGACTGCTTTTGGGCTAAGAGTACTACTCTATTTTGTTAGGATCACCTGTTCCAGTTAGGAACCCCTTTCATTTCATGCGAAAAGGTTTTTGATAGCCCTAGCTACATCATTTTTAAGATCTAGAGGTATATAGTCAGTGTTTATTTGTAGTTCTAGCTATTCATCTCTTTGTTTATTTCAGTTTATTTACCTCTCTGTTTTTTATTACGGGATCTATACCTTTCATTTCTGTGTGTTCTCTTTGCCCTACAACTCTATGTGATCTAGGCAAATTAGAAACAGAAAGGAAAGATTTTTCTCATGCATATTCTCTTTTCTGCCACGTCTTAGTGTGATCTCAGAAAATTAGAAACATTGAGAAAAATATTTAGTTTCTGGCTAAAGCTAACTTCAAGCTGTAAGGTTTGTTTTTTTTTATGTCCGTGTTGGGTTTTGTGGTTTTTGTTTTGTAGGAAAAAAAATAGTTTTTTCAAGTAAGCACACATCCCAAAATTTAAGTGAAAAAAAAAAGAGCTTCCTCTTTTTGGCCTTCTTCTTTCCCAAAAAATTACTAACCTTTTAAATTAGCTCACTTGGTCCAAGGTTACTTTATGAGAATAGAGGTCTTGAGTTCAAGTCTTTTTTTTGTTGAGTTACTTTTTCAAAAAGCACATGTAACTTATGTTTTAAAGTTATTTTATGTAAAAGTGTTCTCACCCATTACAAAAGGTGAGTTACTTATAATTCTAAAGTCTCTTTATCTTTTATTTAAGTTATAATTTAGTGGGTAGCTTATAAAGTACCATTGTAAAAGTGACTTTCACTTATTTATAAAAGTCAGTCACACAATTTTTTTTTAAAGTGAGCTAATTCGATTAAGTTTGGAAAGGGGGGTGGTGGGGGGAATTTTTTTTAAATGTAACATTATCATTCATTTCTGCACATTCACGCACTTCATCGACATTTTCAACAACTTTTCTTCAAAATGTCATTACTTCTTCATTCGGAAGCCGTTTTCAGAGCCGTTTTTTTTTAATCAGCCTAATTTTTCAAGATATTTCCATTGTAACACTTAGTTTCAGTATCTACAACTTCAGTTTCTGTTAAAAGGGAAAGTCCATGCCAGGTTATTCTTGAAAACACCAACTACTTCCAATGGGGATCCTACATTGTCGATTTACTTAGAAGTAAAGGTCTTTACAGAATAGCCTCAGGCCAAGAAATCAAACCTCAAGATGAAGATAAGACAGCCAAATGGGAAGATAGGCAAGATCAAGCACGTGGGTTGATAGGGATGTCTATTTCTCCAGACTTTAGATTCCATATCAAGGAACTTGATACTCCTAATGAAGCAATGAAACAAATCACTAAAGTTTTTGGAATTAAAAATGAAATTAGAGCTCATCAACTCGAAAATGAGTTGCTTACATTAGACCCCAATAATTTTTCTTCCATTGAATATTTTTTGTCCAAGTTCAAGACCCTTAGACTTCTCTTGGAAGGTGTTAAAGTTAAGAAAGAAGATGATAGACTTATCTATTCCATTCTTACTAAGTTGGGACCAGCCTACTCTGTGTTTTTTTCCACCTTCCATTCTACTAGAGAAGCCTTTATTTCTCAAGGACTTGACTACAAGTCCCCCTCTTTTGATGCCTTTTGTGTTTCTTTAATAAGAGAACAAGAAAAACTCTTATATCTTCGTCTTCATAGTATTGGAAACTCTTCTAAGAAAGCATTAGCTGCCCAACAACAACCAAATTCAAAGAATCCTAAGAAGTAGTATCCTAAAAAGAATGGTCCTAAACCAAACAAGGGTCCTAAGCAATTTCAGTCTCAAAATGAAAAATCATTTCAACAAAATGATAAGGCAAATAAAAACAAAGGAAAGAAGACTAACAGACATTGCCACTTTTGTAATCGAGATGGCAACTTAGAATCTAAATGCTTTAAGAAGATGGAAGCCTTGTAAGAATCAATGACGAAGCATAACATCCATTTGGGGCACTCTTCAACTTCAACTTCATCTTTAGGAATAACACTTTCTGCATGTGTTTGTCAAGCATCTCGGTTTGGTTATGCACTAAATGTGTCTTCTTCTTCTCATTATCATGAGTTGCTCATTGATTCTGGAGCTTCTTATCACATGGCCAAATACAAAGCCATGTTTTCTTCTTTAAATGATTGTAACACCAAAAATATATATGTTGGTGATGTTAGATCTCTTAATGTTGTAGGGACAGGAACTGTTCACCTAGACAATGGTCAATTGAATGATGTATTATGTGTTCCAACCTTATCCTCCAACCTTCTATCTGTATATCAGATAACTCATTTAGGTTAAGGTAAAATCATTGAATTTTCACCTCACGATGTTGTAATTAAGGACCCAAGAGATCCTAGACAGATTTTAGTTACTGGCATTGCTGATGATTCTACAAGGTTGTATAAGTTTAACAACTTTGGGTCATCAAATCTTCCCTTGGTATTTGTTGCTCATAATGATGAAGTGAGCAAACTTCGGCATGAGCGATTTGGTCACTTAAACTATCACTCCCTTCATAATCTATGTAAAGAAAATATGGTGACAGGTCTTCCAATGGTATCTTGCAGAGATGGTGTTTGTTTCGGATGTTTACTTGGAAAACATCATTGGGATAGTTTTGAAAAACGTGCCTCTTGGCACGCCTCAGCCCCTTTACAACTTGTGCGTAGTGATTTATGTGGTCCACTTCCAGTTGTTTCATTCTCTGACTACAAGTATTTCTTAAATTCCATTGATGATTTCTCTAGACGCACTTGGGTATACTTCTTAAAACTCAAGAGTGAAGTATTTAACATGTTCTTGGCCTTTAAGTCCTTTGTTGAAAAACAATTTGGACATCAAATTCTTAAGCTAAGCTCTGATAATGGCAAGGAATATGTTAACAACAAATTCATCAACTTTTGCACTGAGAATGGAATTCAAATGCAACATACTATTCCATATACTCCACAAAAAAATGGTGTAGCTGAAAGGAAGAATCACACCTTAAGGGAAATGGCTAATTGTATGCTTCAATCTAAAGGAATTAGTCTTTTTGGGCATAAGCAATTAACTATGAAAATTAAATAGTAAATCACACTCCTACTAAGGTTTTAAAGAATATCACTCCAGAAGAAGCATGGAGCTCAATTAAACCAGATGTAAGTCACTTTCATGTTTTTGGAAGTGAAGCATGGGCCCGTATTCCAGATGAGAAACATAAAGCTTTAGAACCTAAGAGTGAAAAATGTATTTTTGTTGGATATTCTAATGATGTCAAAGGATATAGACTTATTCCACTTAAGTCAAAAAATGTTATCATTAGAAGAGACGTAAAGTTTGCTGAAAATATATCGGCCTACGAGCCTAGTTCGGCAGGTGTGCCACCTCTCTCTATCCCTTCTACTTCTAAAAACATTTCTTCTTTAGATGATGACAATGAGGATGACAATCCTCTCCCACCTTCTCAGGATCCTCCTTCAGCTCCTCAGCTTCCAAAATTGGTTCGTGCTACTTGGGATGCAGCAGGTGCTCTTGTCGGTGATCCTACAGATCAATGACGCACACATTCTTAGTTCAATAGAGCCTCTTCTTTAATGGCTCAAGCTTCAACGAATTATGATCTTGACACCTTTGAAGAAGATTCATGCCATCCAGATTGGGACGCAGCTATGAATGAAGAATATCGTTCATTATTGGAAAATGATACATGGGATCTTGTTCCTCTTCCAAAGGGATGAAAACTTGTTAGATACAAATGGGTTTACAGAACCAAGTATGGACCAAATGGAAAAGTTGATAAACATAAAGCTCGTCTTGTTGCTAAGGTTTCTTCACAAGTTGAAGGCATTGACTATACTAAAACCTTCTCCCCTGTTTCCAAAATGAACTCTATCCACCTTGTTCTTTCCCTTGCTGCCTCTTTCAAATGGGAAGTCCATCAGATGGATGTTAAATTTGCCTTCTTGCATGGGGACTTGCATGAAGAAATCTATATGGAATAACATATTGGCTTTATACAAATAGACTCCAGCCTTGTATGTCGGCTTAATAAATCTCTTTATGGTCTCAAGCAAGCCCCTCAGGCTTGGTATGCCAAAATGGATAGCTTTCTTTTAGAAATTGGCTTTTCTAAGTGTCATTCTGACAATACTGTCTACACCAAGAAAGTGGGCAAGTCCCTTATCATTCTTGTTCTTTATGTTGATGATCTTATCCTTACTGGTAGTGATCCCAACCTTATAAACCATGTGAAGTCTAGCTTTAAAAAGAAGTTTGAAATGATAGACTTAGGACACTTGCATTATTTTCTTGGTCTTCATGTCTTGCAATCCAAGGAAGGTATTTCCCTTTCCCAGTCCAAGTATGCTTGTGATATTCTACACAATTTTCACATGGAAGATTGTAATCCAGCCCCTTTTCCCTTTCAATCTGGAGGCAAACTTTTAGTCACTTGTACTTCCCCTAAAGTTGATGCTACCTTATACCATCAACTTGTAGGAAAACTTTTGTATCTGACCCATACTCGTCCTGACCTTTCCTTTGTTGTTGGCCTTATTTCTCGGTTTATGCAAAACCCACATGAAAGTCATTGGAAATAAATAAAAGAATACTTAGTTATGTTTGAGGTATAGTTCAGTTTGGGATTCATTACAATGCAGAAGCATATCCTATATTGGTTGGTTTCACTGATTTCGCTTGGGTTGGTAACCTTGATGATCGAAAGTCTATTGTAGGTTATGAGTTCACTCTTTGTTTAGGACATATTACATGGGCTTGCAAGAAACAAAGTGTTGTTTCTCTTTCTTCAGCAGAGGTAGAGTATCGTGGTGCCGTAGAAGCTAGTAAGGAAGCTTTGTGGCTTTATCAGATTTTGTCAGAGTTTGGCTTTCGGCAACAACATCCGACTACACTTTGGTGTGATAATCAAAGTTCCATTCACCTATGCAAAGATCCAGTCCAACATCAGTGCAACAAACAAATTGAACTGCACATGGACTTCATCAAAAAGCTCATTCATGACCATGTTCTTGAAGTGCAATATTGTTCAATAGATGATCAAGTTGCAGACATCTTTACAAATGCTCTTACAGAGGTGAAGTTTACTAAACTTCGATTTATGGTTGGAGTCCAGGAAGTTGTCACTAAGGGGGGATATGCTCTAATGCCTCATTCCTTCTCCTATTGTGTCATATTTGTATATCCTTCAATCCTATCCCAAGTTGTTCTTAAGGGGGGATGTTAGGATATTCCGACACATAGAAAATAGTTAAGCATAACTTAGTCTAGTGTAGAGTTAGGTAAAGTATGTTTCTTTACTATGTACATATGTAACTTACAATCCGATGGTCATGATATGTTCTATACATGAAGTGATCCGATGATTCATTCTCTCCTCGATATTACCGACACTTGATCTGTGGCTTAACACCCGATTGGTCCATGATCTCTATTTAAAGAGCATGAAGAGTCATTTGTAGGGTAACCGTTCATGAGAGAATATTATGTAAATTTTATTTCTTTTACTAATAAATTGTCTGAAGTGGCCACGTTGGCTCAGGTCGTGGACTGTTTCCCTCTTTGAGGGTTTTAACCACGTCAAGAATATTGGTGTATTGATCTGTGATCTATTCGTGAGTGGACTCCTTTGGTGTTCTATATGAGGAACTTACCCTGTAAATTCCTACATTGAGTTGCAAAATATGCATGATCAAACTTTCTAATTGCTAAAAATTGTATAACTAAATTTTAGAAAAACAAAACTGAAAATATATAATAATTAGATTAAGCCATATTTTAATTCTTTGACATTTTTATATCATCTTAATTACTTTTATTTTATTTTTTTAATGTTTTAGATAAATTTAGGTTTTTTTCATTTTAATTATATTTATAAAAAATAAATTAAATAATTAATTATTTAATTGTATTTAAAATATTTTAAATAAAATTATTATTATTAATAATTTGAAAAAAATTTATATTTATTTTTAATATAAAAATACCACATAATTTTTAATATCAAAATGAATTTGAATGAAACCAAAGTTATTAAAAAAATTAAACAAAATGAAAACCCATAATAACCCCCTTAACCTCCTTACTGCATTATTCAATACCTTATTGAATAACGTCTGTGACAACATGTTATTATGAAAAATATTATTTATTATAGATATATTCCAACAACTTAGAAATCATGTCCTATTTTTTAATAGAAATATGGTTCTAAAGTATCATGTGTCATTCCTCTACTTAAAGAACTTCAAAAATAGTCTTGTTTTTCTTAAATATATATTATATTCAATCAACTTATAAATCATGTCCTTCCTTTTATTACAAATATTGTTCTAAAGTATATATCATGTATCATTTCTCTAGTTTAAAGCACTTCAAAAGAAAATTGAACCAACCAACTCTTTTTAATATTATTAAAGGTTTGTCATGGAGTTCTCCACTAAAATAAATGAAATTATTCCATATATTTTAATTATGTCTTTAAAATATAATTGACCAAACACAAATGTGCAATGCACATTAATTTATCAAAATAATTTCAAATTTCAAGTATAAGGACTTATTAGATGTTTAGTTAGATTGTATATTTAACCAATAACCATTTTATATAATTATGAATAGACTCATGCTAAGAAAAATTGAAAATACATGAAAAATATATTTCTAAAAAAACATATTATTATTATAATTAAAAAAAATATTTAAAATAATTCTTATAATATATCTAATTATTTATTTCTTAATAAAAATCAAATATTATAGAAAATAAAAAATAAATAAAAAACAAAATTATTATAATAATCCAATAAGATTTCATATAAGATATTTATAATAATAATGATAATATAAAATTCATAATCAATCGAGATAAAACCTTTTTAATGGGTTATTTATTATTTATTTATTTTAAAGATTTAATAAATTTAAAATTTAAAATAAAATTTAGATATTTAATTAATTTAAAAATTAAAAAAAAATTATTTATATATTTTAGACATTTAAAGCCAATAGATGAAATTCAAATGAAGACCAGATCAACGACTGAAACAAATGAGAGACTCGATGGATGTTCAACGAAAATTGGTAGGAAGAGATAAATCTCTGAGATCATTGGCTTCAACAAAATCCAATATGATGGAAGAAGCAACAAGAACTACAATACATTGCTTCACATCACCACCAGGTCTCAGAAATTGAATAAGAAAAAATGGTTTTCCATTGCTGGGAATATGATGCAATGGTTGGGAGGCGGAGGCGCTAGCCAAAGCAGAAGCAGAACTATAACAAACATGTTTCTACATTAATTTTTTGGTTATACCCAAAAATTGTGTTTCTCCATGGAACTACCCAAGTAGACTACGTTTATAGAATTGTAAACTAGCATCTGCACCAACAGGTGCAAAGGGCAGGCTGATAGTGATACAATAACATTTGAAATAGAGGGGTTTCTAACATCCCACTTGAAAGGGCAGGCTGATAGTGATATAATAACATCTGAAATAGAGGGGTTTCTAACATCCCACTTGAAATCGTCAATTAGTCTAATAGGCTTCGAGGTTAGACTGGATCAAAGGTCAGGTATCTCTTTAGGTGTATGGTGTGTCGAGGGGCCCTGACTATGTGGGATTTCATTTTATAAAAAGGGTTTAGTAAATTGTTTTTGTTTTTCATAGATGTATAAATGTTTGGGAAAAATGCATGACCAAAGTAAAAATTTCCATAGAGACCTATTGCTACAAGAATATTAGCTAAACTTAATAAACTGCCTCTATGGTGTAATCCAACTTGATCCATGGTTCTGACCTAGAACAAATAGAGACACCAAAATTGATGCAATAACCCTTCTAGTGGTAGATTAACCAAATTACCATATAAATCTATCAGATTTCAGAATAGGAATTGTGAATATAAAATATTAATATGGATCAAAGTGAAGATTGAACCATCATATCAAAATTTAAGGAAAACCTCATATGTAGGAAAAAATTCTTAAATCTTTCAACCATATAGTTGTAAGAACAAAGAGCATAGTTAGTATTGCAAACAACTTTTTGGTGGGAAGCTAGATCTAACCATAGTCAAAACATGTATTTCGAAAGAGTGATGTTAAATTGTCACTATCAAGTATATTGTATTCCATAGAGCATCCCTACATTGAGAATGAATGGTGATCAAATTTAAACATATTATCAAATGTAACCAGATTTCAAGATTGATCTAGATTATAAGGATCTGAATGGGATACTTACATACAACTCAAGATAATGAATAATCTATAGATCACAAAAATAGAAAAGTTATTCCCAAAATATTAGTGAAATATTCCAAATTAAAATTTGAACCTAGACCATCTAAGAGAAATTCAATAAAATTATTCTACTATGTAAAGGTACTTATTGTAATATTCTACAAATCATGAAAACAACATACCTTATCCCTTGTCAACAATGGTTTCTTCAAAGTTATAATTAGAGAAGTAAATAAAGCATACTAAAATTAGTATTCGGCCCTTAGCCCCAAAGGAAACATGGGTTATGTCAAGATAAGTCTCAAGTCCTGGTTCATTTTCCAAACAATGTTTTAAGAGTACACCTGTGTAGCAGGAAAGTACAAAAAATCCCAATAGCACACCCAATCCTAGGCATCCTCCTTCTCTAATAGGATATGGAGTTGATAAGATTCCAACACCACATAACACATTCATTCTTGCAAATTGAGACCACTACTGATGTAAGAATTTTGCAAACATGGTTATTTTTATGATAAGAATCCAATCTACTTTAAGATTTTGGATTTAAACAAAATAAAACAATGCTATTGGATTTTTTAATCTTCCTATTGAGATTGAAATTGGGCCTCTCCTTCAAGGTACTTAGCCATATCTTAGTTTATTTGTAAAAATTGGTTAATCCCAGATTTGATGCAAAATAATTTTGCAACTTAAAATAAGAAAATTTGATACATAGTAAGAGAAATGACGTAGGTTGTACACATTTAGTAGTGATTTTCCAAAGGTGAATTCTTGGGAAACTGAAAATTCATGAACATTCTTTAATGTTAGTTCATCATGTATTATTTTTTTGGAAACAACCTTTTTGGGTGGTACTAGGGACGCTGAGGGTGAGTTGGTTCTATTTTGGTGAGAAATAAAGGTTTTATTAGATATGGAATGACCTCTAGAGTAGATATCCTCATGAGAGTCAATGGAGATAGCTTTGGTGTTGATTCTAGTGAGGCTTGGTGTTCACTCTAGAAACCCAATGTTTGGAGATGTTAAATAGTTGTACATGTCCATAGATTTCCTGCAAACAAACAAACAAATAAAAGAGGTAAGAATACACAGGCATACTTCAGGTTGAAATCATTTTTGTATTCAAATTCTACCATGATGATCTTTATACTCTACAAAAATATTGATATTATCCATTGTCATCCTAGGGATAATGTCTCTTACAATTTAACATTTAGGATATAGAAATATTTAATAGTGATTTTCTTGTGAGGTTAAGTGTTTCTTGCAATTTTGTTGCTACAGTGTATAGGATTGACAAGAAATGAAGGTTGATAATCAATGTCACGTGAATTCATGAGTGTTAGACAAGGAAGTTTTCCATGTCAATTGAATTGTCGTCTAGTGGTAAACAAGTAGGATTTTTCCTATATTGCTCAAAAGTTATGTTCTTAGCAGATAATTGTTTTTTGCATAATCTTTATTAGAGTGTCAAATGAGTAAGTTTTACTCATCCACTAAGTTATGGTCCAGTGGTAAACAAGTAGGAGTTTTAGCTTTAGCCTAGGTTCGATTCCACGCAAATGGTTTTCATGGATCTTCCTTAGGACATGGCATTGACCCAAGTTCGATTCCCAACAAATGGTGCTCACGCATATTGTTTGGTAATTTAATTGATGTTAAATTAATACATAAATTATCGACTAGGGTTAATATACTAATGAAGTGTATGTACTAGAAGTCCTTATTATTCAAGCAATTCCTAGATTAAATTGAGATATCGAGATTCACATGTTTTATCTAACAACTATCACTCTTACACAAAAGTAAATATGTCACACTTAACATAAATGAAACTAAATTTACCACACTTGCTTAAAAGAAATATAAAACTAGAATTATCACACTTGCTCAAAAGAAATATCACACTTGCATAAATAAATATCACACTTGGTTAACTAAATAAATAAATTGAATCTAAATCAATTTGACAGAAAAAGAGAAATTAAATCTATAATCACACTAATTGGAAATTGAAATCGTCTTCACTCAAATGTAATTTAACTCAGATGTAACTCAAACTATACTACAAATCATAAATCAATCCACACTCTGTCATACTAATTTTCATGTGCATAAGAGATCGTGGCTTCACTCATTCATCCTCCAACAAAATGATTAAACAAACCATACTCTGTTATCATTGTCAAAAGCATTCATTAACAATCTAAACTAAAATCTTAGATAAAATAATTCAAAATGATTTAAAATGAAAAACTAAATTTTGTTTAAAAATAAATAAGACATTACAACTCAAGGGGGGCCTCATGTGAGTTGTAGGTATGCATGATTACTCAGAAATTAAATACGCATCAAGTCAATTTCTCAGCAAAATGATCAATTGCACCTTTATAGATGAAAACAGAGTTTAAAAAACAATAATATTTAGGTTTGTGTTTGTCATTGATGAGCCTTATCAATGGGTAAATTATATGGACCTTAATGCATCTCCAACTTACTAAAATCAACTTTTCTCATCATTCTTTACATGTTTTAACTATGTTTTGCTTAATGAGGGGAGTAAATATGAGATGTCATGTCTACTGGTCTAATGTACATTGATTACAGGTTTTGGAGCAAATTTTGGCTAATTAAAGTGTAGGAACTCAAAGGGAGACAAGCAAGGGGGATTATAGGAGACATGATCTCACTCCTTAACTCCTCACTCACTCAAATATTCCTCAATCAAATCTCACCATCTTGGAGTTGCAAGCAACCGAGTCATGAAGTTCATTGGCAGCCAAGAGAGTGACATTTGAAGACCAGTTGATCTCGAAATTCGAGACAAACCTCCCTAAATTTAAGAAAGTTGTTGGTAACTTTAGTTGTATAAATAAAGAGGCCTAGAGCCTCATTAGGACTTGTATTTTTTGTTCAAGATAGCTAATTAGTTTTCGAGTTGAGGCATTGTAACCAAGCATTCGTATGTATTTCTGATTTTTTTAATGAAAATGAGTAGCATTCCCTTGATTCAGCACTGATTTGACTTAGAGGGCTGAAGCTCTTGGGTTAGGGCCCAACCTTGGTAGCAAAGGTTCCTCTTGTTGTATATGTATGCTTAGGTTATACACATAGTTAGTTGCTAAACTAGTTTTGGTGTTGTTAATTTGCAAGCATTGGTAGATTTAATTAGTTTTCTTCCATTTGTGGATAGTTCTAACAATAAAATTGTAGTGATAAGAAGACATTCAAAAAAGGTTGACAACAAGTGGTTTTCACCTCATTTCTCCCTTTCAGGGATCATGGTTTGAGGAACACTTCCCATATAGTCCAAAAAGAGAAAATTCATGCTTTTTGCGTAATCTAGGATTTTCCTGCTAATTAGGTCATTATCTTTCAGTTTCATAGGATAAGTTTCAATTGGAATTTCTAATCTCTTAGGTTTTGCACTGATTTATGATCTCTTAGGTAAATGATGACAACTTTATTTTCTTCTATTTGAATAAACCCTTCTTGTTTCTAGATGAATTTATGTATAAATGCCAATAGTGATGTGTGTTGTTGTAGGAGCTTCTACATTACAGGGAAACCTCATCTCATCAGCAATAGCCAAGCCATATCCACCCATGATTTCCAAAGTCACTAAGGTCTCAATTCGAATTCTTGTCTTCTTTCCATTTCCGTTGAGCATATCCAACCATCTTAAAGATTTGGTTTGAGTTTTGAGTAAGTGCATACCACTCCCATGCCTTATTACCTCCTTCTTAACCTTTTCTTAGCTCCATCCCACCTTCTAGACCACTCCCTCATCTTTCGGCCTGTTCCTATAGTAAAAAAACGGATCTTGTAGGTGAACTAGTACATCCTATAGACATCCCATAGGAAAACCTGTAGTAGCCTGTTTTGAGCCCGAATTGAGAAAAACAATCATTAAAAGCCAGGATTAAGCCCCTACTTTCCATCAAAGCCATATGAACCATTGTACTCCTCTTCCTCCACACCTGTCTCCTCTGCCAAAGAACCAAGAAAGATTAGCATTTACATTTTTCAAAAATAAAGGTAAAAGGAAAAAAGTTCTTTTATATTTATTCATGCACACAACATTTAGTACTCTCTAGATCAGATTTCATTCTTAGATTAGTTAAAACCTCACATGTGTTAAAGTAGGGTTATTTTGCAAGCAAGGTACGTTAGCAAGGAGATAGAGGATTTCATGTTATTTTGCAAGCATTTCTTTCATTCTTTCATTCTTGCAATAGGCAGCATTTGTTTTCCCCCAATTAGGGTAAATTTCCCATATTCAAGTTGGTAATCAGACTTATTCTAGTCAATAGAAGGTTGGTTTGAGAAACTCCCATGGTTTTTCACCCCAACTCAACAATGACAAGGAGTAGACCAATTACATCTATTTGTGCATGCAACACTATCACCTCCAAGTTTGTATGAACTCCGTGTTGATGAAGTAAAGTCGGTAGCCCCAAGAGTTACAACATCCTTGCTGCAATACTGGTGCTCATCACTTTTTGGCACCGTTGTCGGGGAGGTGTCTGAGTAGATGTGATTTCTTCTTTCTTCCTTCCTTTTCTTATCTTTTTCATTCTGCAATTAGTTCCATTCAACAAATAGTTGCAATTTAGTTCTATTTTCTTCCAATTCTGCAAGTAGTTTAAAACTCTAAAAAAGAAAAGAAAAAAACACTCATTTCGTGACTCATAGGAATAGGAATAAATTTGGAAAAATTCTGCCAAATACCCCCATCACTTCAAATATCCGACCTTCCCTCTTCTTCGGTGGTTGTGAGCTAGAGGACCGCTTAGGCGAACAACCAGAGATTTTTAAAGAGCCTATAGGGGAAGAAGAAGAAATCATTCCACTAACTGACACAATGGCTAAAAATAGAAATGAAAGGGGAGACAGGGAAAGAGTTGAGGGTGATTTTCCCCTCAGATAAACTAATGGGGATGCTAAGATGAAAAAAATAAGCCCCTCTTCTCTTCCTCACTTCCATGGTCTGACCTGAGATGATCACGATACTTTTTTGTTTGAATTTGTTGTCATATGCAGAACTTATGATTACACCTCTGATGATCAGAAGTTGAAAGTATTCCCATCCACTCTCAAGGAGGTAGCCCTGTGCTGGTTCATGGGTTTACCTAGGGATAGTATCACCACTTGGTCTCAGATGCAACAAGATTTCAACAATAATTATAGGGACTACTCCAGGTCCAAAAATACCAAAGAGGATATTTTTAGAATGATCTTCGGACATGATGAGTCCTTAGAGGATTATGAGGAAAGATTCGACCTCAGCTATGAAAGGGCCAGGTGTACCCTTGATCCTGAATCACTTAAGTTAGTCCTTCTCAAGGTGATTAGGGAAGACCTTCTAGAAACCCTAAACCTGCTATTAGGAGGTGACATATACCAATTACCCTGATATCAAGAAAATTTTAAAGAATCATTCTAGGGCAACTAGAAAGGAGGGTAGGGCTAGGCAAGCGATGGCCAGTTTATCCTCTTCCAATACATCCATAAAAAGTGAAATCGGGAACATGTTGGAAGACTTTAAGAGTGAAATGTTGTAAACCCTTGCTTTGTAAATAGACACTATGCAAATCAAAATGAAGTAGGAGGAAGCAGAGAGAGAATTATCCATCTTCTTCCCTAGATGCACAAGGAGGCACCATAGGAATGAATTTCCATTGAACCTTATAGAAATCTGCTCGGTTTGTGAGGAAAAACACTACATAGACAAGTTCCCTTGTTTGCCTAGATTAAAAGCTATGTATCAGGGAATCGAAGGGGTGACTGAACAACTCTGCTACATAAATCAAAGGAGGCCTCATGGACCTCGACCATACTAGGAGGGCATGCAAGGGTCATCGGATTCATATTACAACACTAATCAAAACACATCCATTCCCCCTTGGTGCCCCCCTGCTCATCCTTCCTAGTCTACACCTTCTCCTTGGTCTTTTGCACCTCAATACCATTCCCAATCAGAAAACCAACCATTTTAGTGATATACGCCTCCACAACCTCAGTGGATTGCACCACCCTAAGGGTGGAGGCCCCCATACAACCAAGTTCTAGCTTTATTGCCTTCACCTCCATCTCAACCATAGCTCCTACACCCTGCTCCACTAAAACAACCTCAGATGCCTACCCAACCAAACCCGAACCTGAACAATAGACAGACACATCAGATCTACAGTGGAGAGACATCCTACCATGCTTATACAGTGGTAATTCATGAAATTAACCTTAGGTCTAGGAGAGTACTCCCACATAACCAACCTCCATCTCCACCTAGGGAGAGTGAGGAGGAAAGAGAGGAAAGTATGTCTTGAATGAATCCACCCCCCTTTCTTGAAAGGTTAACCCATCTAGTCTATCACACCCCAGAAGAGACTGAACTTCTGGGTGAGTTGAAAAATATATGTGTCAAGATACCACTTCTCCAAGCTATCAAAGATGTCCCCATTTACAACAAGCTGATCAAAGAGAAGTGTTTCAAACATCCACGAAGGTGAAAGAAAGACACCACTACCATTAATGGCATTGGATAGTTGTCCGACTTAATGCTGGGGTGGGTAATTTTCCCAAAGTATCTAGATCCTGGGAGTCTTGTAGTATATGTACACTTCGATGGCACCATTGTTCCCCATACCTTGATTGATCCTAGGGTTGCCATCAACGTGATGACTAAGGACACTATAGTCAAGCTAAACCTCTAGGGATCCTTAAGGAAGACCATGACAGTCTTGCAGCTTGTAGATCGATCCACAGTAGCTCCTGAGGGAATTGTTGAGGATGTGATGGTCTCCATTTAGTCTTGGGAATACCCTACTAACTTCTTATTTCTATAGCCTAAGACCAAATTCAATGGTTATCCTCTGATCCTTGGGAGGCCTTGGTTACCCATTGTCTATGCCTACATAAGCTGCAAGGCTGGAAATATGACCATCAAAAAATGGCATCTATCCAATCAATTGGTCATGTACCCTACTGCTCAACCAGCATGAATTACCTTTGTGGCTAGAAGAGGAGGAAGAATATGAAGTCTACTCCTCCCAAATCTACACCCTAGAAACTACCATAGGAGGAGGACAACTTGATGAAGATGACTTGATTGAACACATCCTCCAAAATCAAACTCCCAACATGATGTCTCTAGAGGAAGTAGTGAAGGAAGCTAAGGACAACAATCGAATTGATCTATGCTCAGTTGACTAAAACCCTACTCATGTCAAGATAATAGAATTCGGCCCTAAAAGAGCATTGAAAATCAACCCCTCTCTCTCTATACACCAAGAAGATGAGTTATGTAACATGCTAAGAGAGAATTTGGATACCTTTGCTTGGAATTACAAATAAATGAAGGGAGTGCACCCTACATTGTGTACTCACCACATTTACATGAAGGAAGGTTGCAAGCCAGTCTGCCAACCCAAAAGGAGAATGAATTCATCCCTCAAGGATATAGTCAAAGAAGAACTAAAAAAGTTATTGGATGCAAGATTCCTTTACCCTATCTCATACAGTGAGTGGGTGTCTCCTTTGGTGATGGTTCCAAAGAAAAATGGAAAGTGGAGGATCTGTTAGGGTTATCGAGAGATAAACAAATCCACAAAGAAGGACCATTTTCCTCTATCTTTCATTAACCAAGTATTAGATGGTCTGGCAGGAAAGAAGTTCTTTCCTTTCCTAGATGGATTCAGTGGGTACAAACAAATCTAGATCAGCCCAGAGGACTAGGATAAAACCACCTCCACTTGTCCTTGGGGTACTTTTTCTTATAGGGTCCTTCCTTTTGGTCTCTGCAATACCCCTACCACTTTCTAGAGAGTAGTCTTGAACATCTTTGTAGAGCTAGTCCATGATGGAGTAGAAATTTAAATGGATGATTTCACACCGTATGGGTGTGATTTTTAGGAGGCTCCCTCTAACCTGGGAACGGTGTTAAACAAATGCATTGAAATGAACTTATCCCTTAGACCCAAAAAATGCAAATTCTTGATGACTGCAGGGACTGTCCTAGGTCACTCAATATCCTAGGAAGGACTACATATTGGCTTGATGGGCCCTGACCCAGGTTCAACGTTAGGTAGCAAAGAAAATCCCTACACTACTGGCCCTTTCAGCATCAGTCCATAGAGTGTGGACCGAATTCTCACCCGAAGCAGTATGGAGGGATGCAAGAACCAGGTCTCCTCACCCTGAGATGGTTTTCATTTTGTTTTTCTACCTGAATCCCTACCTTTGCACAGATAGATAAGCCTTTAGGAATTATCGATGTATCTCCTCTTTCACCTTCTAGAACCTCCGTGAAGGTATCTGATCGTCTTGCGTGCAACCCTAAGCAATGATTCAAGCACTTATGTGCCTCTATAACTATGTTACTATCTCATTTCCCGAATTATCTTAAGTATTAGTGACTTTACCATGCATTTAATATTATCCTCGCGTAAACATATATTATCACTTGTGATCAAATAGCAGATAGAAATACATTCGCGCATTAAATCACCTTTATAATGTAAACCTAAAACTCAACATATCATAATGGCATGCAAAAATCAGAGACTGAAAATACAATGATTCCATAATACTTCTCTTTATTTATGATTCAAGTTCCCAGTACAGACTCTATCTGCCCTATGCACACAGATGCAGGGGTTTGCGCTCTCAGCTACAGACTTCCATCCTAGGCCTCTGCGCACTTAGCTACAAATCCTTTTCCTATGCTAAGACTCTCTCTCCTATCTCTCCCAAAATTTACCACTGACAGTTGACTTCCAACTTACTTACTTTCCTCCCTTTTCATACAATCCCATGGTCCGCGAACCATGGGTAGATCTCGAAATCGACACAACTTATCTAAACCAAGGGAGGAAAACCTTTTTGACTTTAGATATCTTTCGCGCTCCGTGACCAGAAAATGTAGAGACTTTACATTTCTTTACACAAAATTTGGGCCTTCTGCCCCAAAAAATGGGTGTTTAACCCAAAATTGACCCCCAGGGAACCCGTTCCCAACAAGCCCCCAACACAAACATGGTGACTCACCCTCAAGTCACTCAGCTGGTGCAGAGATCTTGTCACACAAACCTCCCAGCTTGACCTGAACAACTGCTACCTCGGCAGTGCACTGCGTTGTTGCTAGATTTAGCTCCTCAACCAACTATTCTGTCACTAGCCCTGCGCTAACAGTATGTAGTTTCTATTGAGTCTCCTGCAAATTGGCCAACTTACCTTCAATGGTAGTCATGATCTCATAGGCCTCATCTAGCCAAGGCTTCAAAAGAGCCTTCAGCACAACTTCCTTATGTTGCACTGCATCTAACTACTCCTTTAGTGCCTTGGCCTCCTGCAGCTTTGCGAGCCTTTGCGTGATGACAACAGTTCATGATGTTTCCTTAACCTCATCGTAGCGCTGATGCAGTTCTCGCTCTTCTATATCTATCCTTTATACATTGGGGTCCTCTTGTACACTGGTGAGGACCTCGAGCGACTGCACAAAAAGTTTCGTGCAATCCATCACTGCACTTGCTACCGCATCTGCCACAACAGTCACATGCTTCTCCTTGACTTCTGATGGAGTCGAAGGTTGGGCCTTCAACTGCAACTCCGTGATCTTGCGATTCAGCTCAGCCTTGGGAATGTCAAACTCTGGGATAATCTGGCATGCTTCATCTACAACCTTAGTGAGGCGCTGGTTTTTATCCATGAGTTTGGTCACAAGGTTGGGAGCGGAGTCATGTTTTACTGCCATTTGATCATTATTCACCTTTGCTCATTGATCACCTGCAAAGCGCATTGATCGTGGGCCCAAAGCTTGGTAGTCACTCCATCCTACAAAAGACAAAGAACTTCACTAGGGAGTGCTACCAAATTAAGGCCCACACACTTGAGGGTGCTGAAAGCGAGTTTTTCAGTGTCAGTCGCAGTGGTCTATGCTCTATCTGGTAGTATTATGGCTTGGGGGTCTTTAACGCGCAACATCTCTGCAGCTTCTACAACTTCAGAGGTGCCAATGGCCACACTGGTGGGCACCATGCTGGTATGCATCTGTGAAGTGTGGGTCTGTAGCTTGCACAATCCCATATGAATAGTGCCCAACACCTGCTACTTGAACTACTGCAGCAGTTTTGCAATGGCATCTCATACCATATCCCTATATCGTTTAGTTCCCCATTTGTTAGGGTGATTGGATCCAAATATGTCTTACTCACTTTGGGCTTATTCCACAGATCTAGCTTTTTCAGACTCCTGGTGCACTTGATATGGAACAAATTCGTCTCTAGGTCTGTTCCTCCCTAATCTGTTTGTTCATCCACTTCTTCATCTGTCTCTGGTGAGGCCGATCCTCTTTATCAGAGCCACGCTCCTCTCCTCTTGTCTTTCCATCTATCTCCTATTGTTATAGACATTTTTGGGCACTTCAACCCCAATCATGAATGTCCATAAAATGAGGGCTCCTAAGTCCCTAAAAGTGTTGCTTCACTGCCTAAAGGAACAAGGTCAGCTGATTACATCATCTCCCATAAGTTCTCCACTGAAAACTGTCCATAAATGGTCAAAACTGGACCATACTAAAAGCTCAATGCAGAGGGTGCGATGCATATCACCTTCCCAGTGTACAAGGTGCGATGCATACTAATTTGCTCCTCTGTAGGGTGTGATGGTTGGGAATGGACAAATGGCAGGGACAAAAATGCGAGGTGAAAGATC
>APFE030895412.1:301929-327333 GCA_000404065.3 Pinus taeda
GTGTTGTTGGTTTTCTGGTGTACATTCATAGTGTTGGGGATCTAAAGCCTTTACTTGAGGTGAAGAAGGGTTTCTAGCTGGAGGATGATGTTGGGTCAGAACATATGGTTGTAATCCTCTTGCTACTTTTCATCTTAATAAAGCTATTCAAGTTTTCCTCCATATTCTTGTGTACTTGTTTATATATGCATTTGTATGGTTAACACACATCTGGTCCTGTGTTATTTACGGATATAGATCTTTGTTCTTCGATAGTAGCATGTTGCTGTGATTCCACAGGTGCTCTTTGAAGCTGGGCAGACGAAGAAGAAGCGGCAAAGATCTATCAGGAAGGAGAGGAAATCAAGCGCAAGACTAAGGTTGGTCTCCTTGGCTCCCTTCTTGTCTATTTTCATAAAGGAAAACGAAAGTAGACTTTACTTGTTTGTTTCTAAGATAGCTACCAATCTTAGTGGGAATAGCAGCATCCGAGTGGACACTATTCCCGATAACACCTATGCAGCAGTGCGCTCTACCTTAGCCTTAGTATCGGCCTCCTGTCTTATTTTCGCAGTTAGCTGCTCCATCTTCAACTTGCCTTCTTCCTTCTTCCACTGCGTTGCGGTCTTGCTGGATCCCGCAGTCAAGTTCGAGGCAGCGCGCAATTCTTCCAGCCAACTATCAAGGACCACTTTGTTCGTGTCATCCATCACCACGTAGGGCAAGTCGTGCCACTTCTTCTCAGGGTCATTCTGTGCCCTTATTGATACATGGTGTAAATCAACATTAAATTCCATGTACTCCTACAATCTATCAAAGTTGGTAGGCAAAAACCACAACTTGCAGTTGATGGCCATGTGCACATTCATCTCCATCAGGATCCAAAATATTTTGCTGTCCTTTACCTGCTGAGGATCCTGGGTCGCCCACAGCGAAGTGTACTTCATGCCCTTTAGTTGGTCCAGTGTGACCGAAGTGAACTACCTATCTTCAGGTAGTTCCCATGCTACCAACACTATGGACAACAAGAGCCATGCATAGTGAAATTTCTTGTTAAGATCCTGTGCCTCACGAAAGTTTGTGAGGAACTCACCATAGAGGTAGTGGCTGAATTAAATTGAACACCTTCCACACATTGGGCCGCCAAAGCTACGATTGGTGATGACACTTTGTCTGTGTGACACTTCTGTATGACCTTTCCTACTAAGAGTTGTGTGGCTACTTTGACCATCGGGTCACAAATGCTCAAGATGGCATCGCTACGCGTCTTCTTCCCTAACTTGAACTTTTCCTTCATCGCCTCTGCGAGGACATGTTCGCCAATCTTTTCGCCAAACACCATGGCTAGATTTTCCCCTATGTATGGAAGCCACGTGATCCTATGGATCAGTCTATCAGTGATGGGTATTGGCTCCTCCAACCACAAACACCCATCATACACCAAAAACAGTAACTGCTTGATTACCACCATTGTGATGGGCATGTGGTTGTAATGCGGCACCCATAGTAGGTTGAGTATTCCTACCTTATCCACGTCTCTCAGCAACTTCCGCGGCTCCAACGCAGTTATGCCAGTGGTTTTTTGGAACACATGGTGCATGAGTTGATCTATTGCTATGTGAGGAAACCGGTCTGTGTCTGCTAGATCCCAATATTCTAATTTCAAAAGGGGAACACACCCCAAGTGTGGTCCTTCAAACAGAATCTAGTTTGGTAAGAGGGGTGTATGCAAGGTGACCTTACTCTCATCAATTTCTTTGGGCACCTTGGTCTTTCCCTTGCATGAAGGAACATACTCAAGCAACTTGGTGATGGGGTTAGACCCCACAATTTCAACATCCTCCATTTCCATCCCAACATCCTCATCATCCATTGGGATATCCTCAAACTCCTCTTCTTTTGGATCTAGGTTAATTGTCTTGCCATTTTCCTATTTAGTGGGCTTAACCTTCTGGGGGCGTTTCTTGGGAGATGCTAGCACTGGATGTGATGGCGTGGCATGCTTTCCCTTCTTGATCTTGGGACCCTCCATGGTGGGGGTAGGCCATGACCTAAGCGTCTGTGAAGACTTTGGTAGTTCAACTGGTATTTCTGCGGGCGCTCCCTCTAGGATAGCTCCTTCTGCTACCATAGCCACCTCTAGGACAACTCCCTCACCTGGTGCTGCTTCCATGCTCATAGCTTTAGTGAGTATCAACATAATACTACGTAATAACTCCTGATTCACCTATGAGAATGTCTCAAACACAGAACTTGCTAGCAAAAGCTCGAAGGTTTCATGGTTCATGTGCACCTGAGAGCTCAACAACTCAATTCTCAAAATACCAAGTGTTTTTCACTTAGCAGCTACCTATAATTTATAGGCACTTTCAAATTCAAATTCGATCATTCCCCCCAAAATTGGTTCATTAATGCTAGATTGGCAACAGATTTTCAGAGATCAGGTACATAAAGTATGACTTAAATTCCACTCCCCACTCCATTTGGCTGTTTTTTCATCGTCAAATCATGAACAGTGACTTTAACAGTCACTTTCCAGCTACTTTGCACGGTTGCTTCCTTGGTAGTGTAGCCCCTATATACTTCTGTGGGCATTGTCACATATCTTTGTTCTGTGCAGTTCCTCGATTGCACAACTCTCCGACCCGAGCAGTGTAGTTTATAGTCCCATGCTTCCTTTCAGCTACTTGGAGCACTAAGACTATGCTTCCCTCATATAGTCACCTAGCTATATCCATTCACCTTCCTTGGGAAGGGTTCTCCATTCTATTTGACCAACTGTACTACTCCACCATCAGTAATCTCCTTGACGACATATGGTCCTAAGTAGTGCATCCTAAATTTCCCTAGACATTTATCAAATTTACTCTCATATAAGAAGACCAGATCATTTACCTTGAAGGTGTGCAGTTTGATGTGTTGTTCATGCCATGCCTTTTCGCGCTCATTTTGAACTTATTGATGAAATCCAACTAGACATCGATCCTCCTCAAGCTCTGCTAGCTACGCGAGCCTCTCTTCCAAGACTCTGCAGTCCACTATTTCTAAGAGTGCCGTTATGTGTAGGCTAGGTACAATGTAATCCATTGGCATCACAGCTTCTATGCCATACACAAGTCTAAAAGGTGTTTGCCGAGTCAACTTCTTGCAAGTCGTTTTGTAAGCCATAGCACCACTGGTACAATCACATCCCCGTCACTTCTATGAGCATTGCAGACCTTCATCAGTGTGTTCTCCAGTATACTATTGAATTCTTCCACAGTCCCATTGGCATGAGGGTGATAAGGTGTGCTCTTCTAATGGTACACCTGAAATTCTTTTGTGAACGTGCTGATTGTTCATTAAGAAAGTGTGTATCCTGATTGCTCACCAAGATCTTTGGATAGCCAAATCTTGTCAATACGTATTCAAAAAGAAACTTTGCTATTTTTGTGCCTATAGAGTTCTTCACAGGCTATGCCTCTGCCCACCTGGTAAAGTATTCAGTCGCGGTGATGATGTACCGCACACCTGTCTTCTTTCCCAGAGGCTGAATTGGGCCCACAAAGTTGATCGCCCATTTCTCGAATGGTTGTAACATCACCTACGGCATCAAAGGTAGTTCATCCCTCTGTGATGGCCTACCCGTCCTTTAACATGTGTCGCAGGCCCTACAATATGCTTTCACATCCTTATGCAGAGTTGGCCACCACAACCCCGCACGCAGAACCTTCTACGCTGTCGCTTTTCTTGCATAGTTTCCTCTTGTAGCCCCTCCATGAGCCTCTGCAAGAATTTTTCTTTGTTCAAATTTGGGTACATAACGTTTCAATATTTCATCTGACTCCATTTTGTACAAGTTCCCTGCAATGACGAAGAAGTTTGTCGCACGTACTGCTAGCTCCTTCTTTTGCTGGCTTGTATACCCTTCTGGGGCAGTTCCCGTCATCAGGAAATGTATGATATCTTCATAGTGACTATCTGTGACATGTAATGCAAATATTTGTGCATCAGGAAACCCTTATGTGGGGTAGGAGTGAGGCCACAAACCATTCGCAGTGCTGCCCATCAGTCAGGTTCATGTTGGCTTCATGGATCATACACTTCAATCTTTGATCCAGATCCCAAGGCATCTCCCTCGGCTTCATCATGATCTCCTTGAATCCTATAATCGACTGTGCTTGAGACTTAATTCTAGTGGATTCTCTATTCAATGCAGCCTAGATAACTTCCAACGCGGATGTTGGGTTATCAACACTATACTTAATGTACCACATTAGTGTGTGGTCTTGTAGAGCACTAACTAGCGTGGCTTTTTTCATTTGGTCATCTGTGATGCCCTGGGCTTCCCATACAACCTTCGCGATGAACCATAATGGGTCTAGATCTTTGTTCCCTATGCCCTTGAATACAAGTATTTTTACGGAGTTCACCATATTGAATAGTGGTGGAGGTAGCAGTGGTCTGGGTGAAGGGGTGAGCTGTGGAGGTGACGATGGAGGCAGTGTAGATGGATGGGATGAGAGTGGAGGTAGTGTAGGTATTCATGGGAACCCTTGTCTTATCAACTAACTAGCACTTAGGGGAGAAGTCTGTGGTGCTCCTTCATCCTCACTTAAAGGAGGCCCGATCAGCAGGCTATACTCAAGACATTTTCTTCCTCCGTCCCTAAAATACTTTCCGCTTCACATAGCTCCAAACATCAAGGTAACCGCATTACCCACTACTCACACAAGAGCATCTTAAACTAAGTATTTAGAGATTTTAAATACTTACCTCATGGTCCTTTAAAGAAGCAGTTCTCTGCTTCGTTGTAACTGACAGATGTATTGACCGCGAACTCTGTCACAAATCCTCTTATGATGTGATCGAGCCAATGGTCGATAGCGCAATCGGTCTTATTTTTGGAAGCTTCAAACCTCCTTACTAACTCTGGTGTCCAAATAATCGGATTGTCAAGCCTCCACCTTCCTTGGCCGTCTGCCAACTTCGTGATCCACTCATAGAACTCACCCAGGAAGGAACATAAGAAGATTTCGTGTATTTATATGTACAAGTATCTGTCCAATCACTGTTCTTTCATCAATCACAGATTCTTGTTTTCTTGTGCCGCGAATTCATGGATCTTTCTATCCAACCAATTTTCAATCTCCTTCTTAGTTGGATTCCAATGATACGACATCACACATCTTGTTATGTAGATCTCAGTCCCGACAATGGAACCATTTGTTGGCTTCATGGGCCTTGACCCTAGTTTAGCATTAGGAAGCCAAGAAAATCCCTACACTATTGGCCCTTTCGGCATCAGTCTATGGAACACAGACTGATGTCTCACTCGAAGTAGTATGTGGGGATGCAAGAACCAAGTTTTGCACCCTGAGATGGTTGTGATGTTGGTTTTCTACCTGAATCCATGCCTTTGCATAGATCGATAAACCTTTAGGGATTATCGATGTATCTCCTCTTCCACCTTCCAGAACCTCGATGAAGGTATTTGATCATCCTGCGCGCAACCCTAAACAATGATTCAGGCACTTACATGCCTCTATAACTATGTTACTATCATGTTTCCTGAATTATCTTAAGTATTAGTGACTTTACCATGCATTTAAGATTATCCTTGCGTAAACATATATTATCGCTCACGATCAAATAGCAGATAGAAACATATACATTTATGCACTAAATAAGCTTTATAATGTAAACTCAGAACTTAACATATCATAATTGCATGCAATAATCAGAGACAGAAAATACAGTGATTCCATAATACTTCTCTTTATTTTTTATTCAAGTTCCCAGCATAGACTTTATTCACCCTGCTCACACAGCTGCATGGGTCTATGCACTAAGTTATGGACTTCCACCTTAGGCCTCTGCGCACTCAACTATAGAGTCTTTTCCTATGCTAACACTGTCGCTCCTAGGTCTCCCAAAACTTACCAATGGTTTTTGACTTCCAACTTACTTACTTTCCTCCCTTTTTATATAATCCCATGGTCCACGGACCATGGGTAGATCTCAAAACTGACACAACTTATCTAAACCAAGGGTGGAAAATCGTTTTAACTTTAGATCTCTTTGTGCTCCATGACCAAAAAATGTGGAGACTTTACATTTCTTTACACAAAATTCGGGCCTTCTGCCCCAAAACTTGGGTGTTTAACCTAAAATTGACCCCTAGGGGACTCGTTCCCAATCATGCAAGTAGACCCAAATAAGATAGCCATCATCAAAAGGGTCCCTACTCTAAAAAACCAGAGGGATGTTAGAAATTTCTTAGGGTTATCCAGATACTATAGGAGATTTATAAAATATTTCAGCAAGTTAGCTTCTCCCTTATTTGGATTATTGGCAAAAGACTCTAAATTTTTATGGTTAGAAAGCTGCCAAGAGGCCCTGGAAACCCTAAAGGCCAAGTTGACTACTGCACCTATTCTCGGAGGCCCAAATTGGGCTCTTCCTTTTCACATTCATGCATATGCCTCTCACAAAGCTATAGGAGTAGCTCTAGGCCAGATAGATGACAAGCTACCTTATGCCATTTACTTCATCAGCAAGAGTTTATCGAAAGTCAAGTTAAACTACATAATAACTGAAAAAGAGCTCCTAGCTATTGTCCATTCATTGAATAAATTTAGGCATTACATTGCTAGTTACTAGACATTTGTACATATCGACCATGTTGCAATTAAATATTTGATGAACAAACCTTATGTAAATGCCTAGATTATTAGATGGTTACTTTTATTGCAACTATTTGATCTAACTATTATTGGTAAGCATGGCAAAGAGAATGTAGTTGCACATTTTTTATCCAAATTGACTTTTCTTGTATGAGAGAAGGAATGGTTGATGATCAGCTACTAGATGAACATTTATTCGCCATTTCCATTCTCTCTCCATGGTTTGCTGACATAGGAAACTACTTGGTATCTGCACAGTTCCCTCCAAATTTGTACTCCAAGGAAAAGAGAAGAATCATAAGAAAAAGAGCCCCATTCACTTGGATTTGGGGAAATCTCTTCAAGCTAGGTCCAAATCAGATTCTGAGAAGATGTGTCAGGGAGGAGGTGGTTTTTGACATCCTTATGGCATGTCATGATGGGCCTTCTGGAGGTCACTTTGTAGCCAAATGAACAACATTCAAGGTACTACAAGCTAGCTATTACTGGTCCACTCTCCACCAAGATGTAAAAAGGTATACCAGCCAATGTGATCGGTGCCAAATGATGGGGAAGCCTACCCCTAGGGATGAAATGGCTCTACACCCTCAAGTTAATTTCGAGCCATTTGACAATTGGGGCATGGATTTCATTGGGCCCATTTATCCTCCATCCAGAAAGAAGAAATGCGTCATTATGTGCATCAACTACTTAACAAAATAGGTTGAAGCCAAAGCTATTAAGGTAGAAACAAAATAAAAGGTGGCTAAATTCTTGAGGGAGAATGTGTTTTATAAGTTTGGATACCCTAGAGAGTTGGTCATTGATCAAGGAAATCAATTTACATCCCACAAGATTGAAAATATGTTAAGCCAACATAAGATCAGACACAGAAATTACACTCCTCACTACCCAAGGGCCAATGGCAAGTGGAAGCCACCAGCCGAGCATTGGAAAGCATTTTGACCAAAGTGATTAGTAGCAATAGAAAGGATTGGGTAGATAGATTGATGGAGGCCACCTGCACCTACAATACTACTTGGAAGACCACGACTGGCTTCACTCCTTATGAGATGGCCTATGGGAAGAAATCCATGTTGTCCATTCAATTTGAATACAGCACCTTAAGGATGGCAACACAACTAGATCTAGATGTCACAAGGGCACAACAAGAAATATTGCTCCAGTTGAATGGGTTAGATGAATTTAGGATGTAGGCCCTCCTGCACATAGAAGTGACTCAAGTACAAAGGAAAATCTGGCATGACAGAAATATCAAGGACAAACTATTTCAAGAAGGTGACTGGGCCTTGTTGTATGACTCCCGATACAAAGATTTCAAAGGCAAGTTAATGACCACATGGTTGGGACAATATGTGATAGAAAAGTTCCTTGATAATGGCATTGTTCAAATAATAACCATCTATGCATAAGGTATCCCTTTTTTTGTCAATGGGTACAGGTTAAAGGTCTACAAAATCCCCTTATCAAAGCAAGAGTTCATCTGTAGCATCAGCAAGGTAGTGATGGTGGTTGAAGAAGTATCATCTTCCACCTCACCAAGTTCTTAGAGAAAAGAAAAAAGAAAAAAAATAAAATAAATGGACCTAGGTGAAAACCTCCATCAGGCACCTGAGTCCAACTTTTGGGTTGAAAACCTCTTGATGCAACCCAAGAGTATTAAAAAAAAAAAAAAGATAAAATATCTCTGGGTTAAAACCTCTTTTGAGGCACCTAGGGTAGGCAACAAGGATGAAAACCTCCTTTGACGTAGCCTAGTTCTATTTTCAAAAAACAAAGAGAAAAAAAAAAAGAAAAAAAAAAAAATGAAAAAAGAAAAGAAAAAAGAGAAAAGAGAAAAACATACAAAAATAACAATTATGTTTTTGCAAGTTTGCAAGAAGATGATGAGCACAGCGTACAAAGGAAATTAGGCCCTACCACAAACTATGTTTTCCTTCATCCATCTCATCTCCTCCATAATCCCCATGTTCTTCCATCCACACTCAACTCTAGATTCCAATTCCAAGCAATTCTGTGTTTTCTACAGGATTTCCTATAATACTACAGGCGTTTCCTGTAGGTATTATAGGATGCCTTGAAAAAGTATAGGAAGGGTAGTCCAATGGAAAAATGGTGAGAGAAGCCTATTTTGGGGTATTAAAAGAGCCATTGACCTCACCATACTTCAGCCAACACCCTTCATGACCATGTCACCCTTGTATCCATTAAAAAAAAAAAAAAAACAAGTTAGAAAATATTAAAAAAAAGAAAAAAAACATCGAAAAGGGGCATGCCAACAACAACATACCTCATTTGTCACTCCATAACCACATCCTCCACTCATTCCAATACCCATTCAACTTCAGAGTAGAGAATAGATGCAAAAGTTCAAGAAAAAGGTAGTTACAGGACATCCAGTAGGAATTCCTGTAGCAGCGTATTCCACAAAAAAGGCCACAGCAACTCCAAACCACCTTCAACACAAGGACTATAGGAATGAGGAAGCTCCTCTAGAGCTCAGCAAAAATAAGAAGCCCAACACCAACAAAAGGAAACACCTTTACATCATTAAAGGAACAACTCATCAACAAAAGAAGAAGAGAAAAACACAGTTGAAGAATATGCAACTAGGTCAAAGAACAAAGAATTGACACCACTCTCCAACATGCATCAGCAAGGCAAAGGACCAATAGGTATGTCATTGCACCAATAGTCCCTCATAGGTACAAATATGATTAAACTATAGGAATAATGCAAGAATTTGATTTTATAAGCAAAGGTGGCTAGTTAACTTGGCCACCCTTGGTTAGATAACGAGAAGAAAAAGGATTAGTCAATTGTACACGTCGCAAGGACACATAAAAAAAGGGGGAATGAATAAAAAAAAGTGGTTAAGTTACAAAGAATAATGTGGGAGATGATTACGAGGAAAGGTGATATGTTGAACTTATAGTGGGACCAACGGTCCAAAATGAGGTATTCATACTCGATCATCCAACACATCACCAACAAAATCATCCACAAATAGAAATAATCACTGACTCCCATGCCAAGTATTGCTTATTTCGAATATTTGAAGGCAAAGGCAACTTCGAGGAGTCATCAAAGGAAAAACTTACTCTTGGCATCCCTACAGTGACAACCTATAAGAAACAGTCAGTGCATATAGGAAACTACATGAAAGCTACAAGATACAGGGAGAATTACCACACAAAGTTGTAAGTGGACACCGAGGGCAATCAATTCAATATTTCTCATCACTAGAGCATGAAAAGTGAGGTAGGTTCCATACCTTCTATATTTCTCATTTAAGAAGAACAAATCCTCATTTATTTTGAGTATTTGCAGTATGCATGAATGTAGAAAGATTTTTGTGAAGGTTAACGAAGGATAAACTCTAAAACCTCGTCACCTACCAAAGTTCTTAAATTATATCCACCCAAACCTCACTCATATAAGAATTTCCAGATAATATGATAGGAGTTTTCAACAAAAGAGAACCCACCAACACAGCCAGAATACACCAGCATCCTCCTATGGTAGAAATATTTACAAGGCATCAATGGATGGGGTTCTTTGAGTTACCGAGGGGATACGATGATGATGTGGCTAGACAATTTGCAAATGTCACTCATACCTCTCACTAGAGATAGTGCCACTGCTGTAGTGAAGGGTTTGTCAGTAGAAATTACCCATGAGAGTATTAACAGGATAACTACAGTCCCCCTAGGATTGCAGTGGAGAAAAGAGGACAAGACTGACAACACTCTTGCAAAGAAGGGTTTTTTCTTAGAAGGATAAGAACCAATTAAAGACAAAAATGGGGTTAGATGGGAAAGCATTCCATATCCTTGGAATTAAGTAAGTTACCACATCATCAAGTATATTTCCTATGAAGGTAGATGCAGTGTAGTGTATGGGTACCACTTTAGACTCCTCCATGAACTAAGATTTGGAGAGAAGACACCTCCTCATAGTAGGCTTAGTGTACCGTATTTCTACTACAATCAATAATATACATGAGCATCAAGGCACAAAAAGGAAAACATCAGAAGCTAGCACATCATGGGTTGATGAAACTCATCTTGGAATATGCTCTAAAAAATTTAAGAATCCCTATTGCATGGTCAACATTTGCAGACATGTAGGAAGAAGGATAAATTCGAGCCATTGAGTATGACAGAAGCCCTACTTCTAGTGAGGGAGAAGAAGAAAAAGAGGATGAAAAAGAGGAAGAGACAGAGGATGTAAAAGAATAAGAAAAAGAGGATGAAAAAGAAGATGAGGTATAGAAGGATGAACAAAATTTTTAAAAACAGAGTAAGTAAGAAGAATAATCACCAAGGGTGTCTCCAAAGTCTATAGAGAAGGAGGCAACAACTGCTATAACTACCCTAAGTACACCTGTCAAATCAAAGGGAAAGAGATAGAGGCAAACTCCACTTTACATGAAGACAAGGAAGAGCACTAGGATTAAATAAGGGAGACCTCAAACCCCTACCAAGACTCCAATTATCATAGAGGACTCACCAAAACAACAAGAGAAAGTAGTCCCTTTAGGGAAGAAGGGAGAAGAAGAAACATCAAAACAAGCTTCTCCTATGTCACCAATCACTTATGTTAGGAGACTTGTCACCAGATGGGCCTCAATAAAAGGGAAAGGTCTCCTACAGGCTACACAGTCAGAACTACAAGAAGTAGAAACGATCCTACAAGAAACCATATCAAAGCTACAGGAAACACAGAATAAATATTAGGAAAGGATGTAAGGGAAAAGGGAAGGAAAAGAGGCAGGAATTACTTAAGAAAAAATAGAGGAAGAGACCCAGAAGCTTGAGGAGCCTAGCCCACAGCCAAACCTCAGCTCCTACTATAGATTTATTGAAGGAGGTAGGGTGATACCACAAAAATTTGCCATTCCTTTATTCTTTGAACTTGAAAAAGAGAGAGCAAGGACACATCGGTGTAAGCAAATTGCTAAATCAAAAGGGGTGGAGGATGTAGGCCACATGCAAGAGAAGCTACAAGAAATGGGCAGATGATTAAGTAGCATAAGGGACACTGAAAAAATGATGAAATATCTATTAGAGGTTGAGAACATGTGGCTAAGAAAGTAGCTACAGGAAAATGAAGGCCAATTGGCTACTATGGAAAGTTTATCCATGGAGGCAGTTCAATGCAGGATGCCAACAAAGTCATAGGCCTTATACCTCAAAGAACAATAGCCACATTTTCATATAAAAACCCTAGCACAAATAAGAACTATGCCTTTTCAAGACTACATGAAATTCATTGACCTCTGTGATCAAAGCACCCTGGAGGATAGAGCAAAGATATTTTAGTTCTACCTACACACTTTAGCTTTGATAGATTTAAATGTGTGGGACCCTAATCCAAAGCTAGGGAACTTAAAACTAATTGCCTTGGCATCTTGTATGAGTCATGAAGAAGCCATAGCTACATAAATGAAAAGGGTTTTGGCAAGAGAAGAAGCAGAACCCCTTTTTATTAGAGCAGAACAATCTAACTCAATGGTTGTCATAAACACTCATAACCTCATTGAAAATGATACCAAGCTTGAACCACGATACCTTTCTATACAAGAACAAGAAGTCACTCATTTTGAAGACATGCTAATATTTCTAGGAGATGAGAGCCAACAAGCCTACTAAAGGAGATGGAACACCTTACCCTACAGCCTAAAGATCAAATAATATCATTCTCTTGATGGAATGAGGGATGCATTAGAGTCCCAATGTATAAGAAAACATTACAGAGACTCAAATTCAACTGGATTGTATTGAAACTTAGGCCACCATTTGTTTTAGGTATGTTAGAGGGGAGAAAGGAAGAAGAAGAAAGAAAGAAGTGGGAGGAGATAGAGAGGAATGCAGGGTTTTATCGACAAAAGGAGGAGGCTACAAGAGAAGCCTGGAATGTGAGGGAGGCCACCAAAGAAATGAAAGACATGGACATAGATTGAGTTGCTCAGAGGAGGAGAAAAAATTTCAGGAGGGGGGTGATGATGAGGCTCATAAATGGGTAAATTATATGGAATTTAATGTGCCTCCAGCTTACTAAAATAAACTTTTCTTGTCATTCTTTACATGTTTTAATTTTGTTTTGCTTCATGAGGAGAGTAAAGATGAGATGTCATGTTTAGTGGTATAATGTGCATTGATTGCAGGTTTTTGAGCAAATTTTGGCTAATTAAAGTGCAAGAACTCGAAGGGAGACAAGAAATAGGGATTCTAGGAGATAGTATCTCTGTCCTTAACTCCTCACTCACTCGAAGATTCCTCAATCAAATCTCATCAGCTTGGAGTTGCAAGAAGCGAAGTAATGAAATTCATTGGCAACCAAGCCAGTGACATTTGAAGACCAGTTGATCTTGAGATTGGAGCCAAGCCTCCCTAAGTTTAAGGAATTTCTTGGTAGCTTCAGTTGTATAAATAAAGAGGCCTAGAGCCTCATTAGGATTCAATTTTTTTTATTCAAGATAGCTAAGCAGTTTTCAAGTTGAAGCATTGTAACCAAGCACTCTTATTTATTTCTGATTTTTTTTAATGAAAATGAGCAGCATTCCCTTGATCCAACAATGAGTTGACTCAGAGGGCTAAAGCTCTTGGGTTAGGGCCCAACACTAGCAAAATAGGTTCCTCTTGTTGTATATGTATGCTTAGATTATACTCATAGTTAGTTGCTAAACTGATTTTGGTGTTGTTAATTTGCAAGTATTGGTAGATTTAATTAGTTTTCTTCCATCTGTGGATAGTTCTAACAGTAGCATTGTAGTGATAACAAGATATTCCAAGAAGGTTGATAGTAAGTGGTTTTCACCTCATTTATCCCTTTCAGGGATCGTGGTTTGAGGAACACTTCCCATATAGCCCAAAAAGATAGAATTCTTTCTTTTTTGCATAATCTAGGGTTTTCATGCCAATTAGGTCATTATATTTTAGTTTTATAGGATACGTTGCAATTACAATTTCTAATCTCTTAGGATTTTTATTGATTTCATCTCGCTTTTATATTGGTTTCAAGCACTTCCATGCATGAAATTAGCAAGTAAATGTTGAAAACTTTGTTTTCTGCTATTTGAATAAACCCTTGTTTCTAGATAAATTTATGAATAAATGACAATAATCACATGTGTTGTTGCAAGAGTTTCTACATTACTGGGATACCTCATCTCATCAACCTTAGCCAAGCCATATCCACCCATGATTTCCAAAAGTCCCTAAGGTCTCAATTCAAATTCTTGTGTTAAGAGGAAAACTTACCATTTTCATTGAGGAAATCCAACCATCTTAAAGCTTTGGTTGAGTTCTATGTAAGTCCCTACCACTCCCATTCCTTATTCCCTCCTTCTTAACCTTTTCCAAGCTCCATGCCACCTTCTAGACCACTCCCTCAGCTTTTGGCCTATTCCTGTAGTAAAACATGGGCTCCTATAGGTGAACTAGTACATCCTGTATGAAAACCTATAGCAGCATGTTTTGAGCTCGAATTGAGAAACAATATTGCTAAAATCTAGGATTAGGCCCCTACTTTCCCTCCAAGCCATCTGAACCATTGTACTCCTCTTCCTCCACACCTATCTCCCCTGCCAAGGAACCAAGAAAGATTAGCATTTACATTTTTCAAGCAAAAAGATAAAAAGGAAAAAATTTCTTTTATATTTATTCATGTACACAACATTTAGTAATCTCTAGATTAGATTTCATTCTTAGATTAGTTAAAACCTCACATGTGTTAATGTAGGGTTATTTTTCAAGCAAGGTGTGTTAGCAAGGAGATAGAGGATTTCATGTTATTTTGCAAGAATTTCTTTCATTCTTTCATTCTTGCAATAGGCAACATTTATTTTCCCACAATTAGGGTAAATTTCCCCTCTGCAAGTTGGTAATCAGACTTCTTCTAGTCAATAGAAGGTTGGTTTGAGAAACCCTAGTGGTCTATCGCCCTAGCTCAGTAGTGACAAAGAGTAGACCAATTACATCTATTTTTGTATACAACATTGTCACCTCCAAGTTTGTACAAACCCCCGGTTGATGAAGAAAAGTTGGTAGTGCCAGGAGTTGCAGCATCATTGCTGCAATACTTGTGCTCATCAATCATGCCGAGAGGTAGATTTATAACCTCTATCAATCACTATTTTAGAGATTTACAAGCCTATCATGCTCAGCGGAGACTAAAAATAACATACGAAGATAATATCTCATTATTTCTTCATGATTTTCTATCGGAGAAGCAAATCCTGAGGCTAAATATTTGCTTCCATTAATTTTCCCGCTTGCCTGGTTCGCCTTAGGCTCCTTCTTCACTAGTTGACTTCCGCATTGATTGGGCTTATGCAGTGTTCTCATCATTGATCTAGGTCACGAAAATAGGTAAATATTGTTATGTCATCTATTAGCCACCTTCCCATATGTCTCGTTCCTCGGTTGGAGTTTCGGAACCCATCAAACCTTCAACTATGCTGCAGAATCAGTGATTACCTGTATAATTGGTGTAATTCAATAACTTATGCAAATATTGAGTTAAATAATAAAAAAACAATGAAACTTATGAAATAAAATATGTTTAGGTACTTTCTATTTCCATGAACCTTGTACACTTATGCTCAACTAGAGTTATTAGAGTAAAAAAAAGGAGGATGGAGTGTAAGAAGGTTATCAAAAAGAGACAATTTTGGGCTTCAACATTCCCCACATAGAAGACATTGCATGTCCTCATGCACAAAATTTCAAAATTTGTAATCCTTATCTATTATTGAGCTTCTTGAGAGGCTTGAGAAAGAACATATAAATTAGTTTGTCTTTCTTCCTTGATATTGACTATTGCCATCCTTGGTTTCTTCATCAAGATCATGTTATACAAACTTGTGATTTTTTTCTTAAGAAATTTAATTTTAACTTTCAATTTGTTATTTTTCTCATACCATAAACCAATATGTAACAAGAGGTTATCATTTTGAGTTATTTAGATTTTATTTTGTGTCTTTACTGTTTCATGTTACTAGTTGAAATGTTTATTTAATACCTCCAAGTCATAGATTTCTTACTTGAGAGAATTTACAATTTTGGGTTCTTCTAGAGGATCAAAATGAATTCCTTCACTTAAAATTTCTTCTCGGTTTGAGGATGATTCAACAATTTTTCCTCTAGATCTTTGTTCCAAAGTTTCTACATATTTGTATATTTCTTACTAGACAGGATCAATTTCCGGAGTTCTCCTAGTTGGACTTGCAACTAGTGATGGAACTCTTGGTTCCTCTTATTTGTTTAAATTGATTAACTCTAAAGATTACTGAGACTAGTCATGTATTGGTTTGTTAGTACTTACACTTCTTCTTATAGTTTATGGTGGTTTTTTAGTAGTCCGAGGACGCTTTTTATCATTTTCTTGTTTTGTTTCTCCTTTTGATGTACTTTCCCCTTTATTGTTGGCTATCTTCCTTCTAACATTTTTCTTGCTTAAGATTTTCCAACACATTGTTTTTGGGAAAAGTACTGTCTTTTTGATCGACTAGCCCTCTAGGTTTGGCAGCTACCCTAGAAACAACAGTTTAAAGCAATTCACGATTTCTTCTATGTATAATAGAAAAGAGAAAGACAAAGGAACCAACCTGAAACTTCCACTTAATCCCTTGCTCAATCCTTCTCCCCCTTGACAGAGCTTGAAACTCCTCCTCGTACTTACCCCACTTGGAGAGTACCTGTAGAAACACAGTAACAAATAACCATCAAAGCATCTTGATATATTATATCATAAGCATTATAGAATCAGATATATAATGAACATACAATGGCATTCACAAATTATAACATTCACAATTGCACAATTATATGGAAGAAAACTTGAAGAAATTTATTAAATAGAAGGGAGAATTACAACCCAGTTGTCTGATCCAACATCATCCTCCCAGCATCAATCCCTCTTCACCTCATGAAATAGCAAGATCACACCAACAATACAATGCTCTTTTCCTCAAATACAAACTATCAGCACTTCCTTGCAATTCACAGTATTCCAGCCTCTGGACCTCTTAGATGAGGGATCCATTTATAGGATGTGTTCAAAGGTGTGAGTCATCTCTAGGGTTTTGATTAGTGTCATTCCACTTGTTACAATTGGTTTCCACTTGGAGATTTCTTGGATCTCTTACTCATCCCTGGGTGAATTCAGAGAGGCAAGTGTCATAGGAGAAGTTTCTAGAAGATTCCATGAGCAACCACCTAGCAAACTGTCTTGGACATTTGTCCATCCTTGCCCACCACACCCTATAGAAGGCCCAAATAGTATGCATCACACCTAGTTAGTGGAGCAGTTAGTATGGTTCCGTTTAGGCCATTTCTGGATGGTTTTTCAGGTGGAACTTCTGGGGAATGATGTAATCAAATGGCCATGTTCTTTTAGGGTATAAAACAACTCTTTTAGGGGTTGAAGAGCCCTAGTTTATCAAAATATGAGATTGGGGTTGAAGTGCCCAAATATGTCTATAACAGTTTCCCCCTAAAGCATGAAGTCTAAAATCTTGATGTCGGGTGAAATGCTTTATCATGAGGATTCGAGGTTTTGAACTGGAAGGTGACCTGCATAAGTTACAATACATCATCATAATATAATTTTCATGATCTAGCTGAGGTGGGAATTTCCCATGCTCAACTCTATAAATTCATTTCATGTACATAGAACAGATAGTCGTCTATAGATGCAGATTGGTGATTATTTCTATGTAGAGTCATCATCCTTGGTTCGGATGACCATCTGTGCAGTGCCTTTCTACATTTGATGTTTTTATATCCCTGAATATATCACAGCCTGGATGGATGAAACTAGATCCGGGGTCTTCAAACTCGTTCAATTTTCGCCCAACGTACAAGTCAATCCATGTGAAGGGATGTTGTGAAGTCAAACACGGAAAGACATCGCCTAATTACTAGCCAATAATGTGAGTTGTTAACAGGCGCAAGAAGAATAATTAATAATGATAATGACCCTCAAAGTACCATAGTATAATTCACTTGGTGTGAATATATGATCTGATGTCGAACACCATGAAAAATCTTTCGGTTGAAGGCCATTCATGTCAACCTGTTGCCGGAAGTGAGAAACTTGCCATTGAGGCATGCAAGCATCAAAGCACTGAAAGGGGTGTTTCTAAGTCAACTTCTTGGATAATGAGCTGATGTTTACAAGACGCAACTTGTTGTAGGAAGGCCTTGATGTATCTCACATCTACAACACAAAATGAAGCAAATTATTTCTGGAGGTGAAAACAATATGGCGACACAAGGTTCAGGAATGGCGGTCATGAAAAAATGAAGGTTGGAGGTATTGCAGTGGATGAGGCATTACCTAGATTGTGGTTTCTTAGCTAAATGACTTCTCTTGAACATGTCGATGACACTGAAATGGATTGGTAGCATTAACCCCAAAATATGGATGGTGTAAAAGACCAACGGTGAGATGAATGGTGAACGGAATAACCCAACCCGACTCAATAATGGTGATGGAGTGAAAATGTCATGTTCAAGAGTGACTTGCTACCATAAGTTTCTTCAAGTTTTTTTCCCTTTTTCCCTAATCATTGTTGACCAGTACCTCTTTATTTTTGTCAAGCTTGAGGAGGATAGCATATGCTTGTTCTATAATTTTCTCTTCAGGCAAACTTGTCACTATGTTTTAACAAGTCTAGCAATAGTGAAACTCAGTCTTGTCTAGAGTGGACAATTTTGTTGCTCTGTTTTAATGAGTCTAACGAAAAGGATAACTCTGTCCTTCTCATGTTTAGAGAGTTTGAAAAGGGATGAAAAGAAAACTCCAAAAGTTCTTTTTCATAGGATAATCCCTTAAGTCCGAAAAAGGATAAAATAATACAAAAAGGATGACTTTTCTGATCACTTTAACGAGTTGAAAAAGACAAGCACTAGATATTTTTTGTGAGATAATCCCTTAGGTCCGAAAAAGATTAAAATATACAGGAGGGATAACATTTCCAATCACTTTAATGAGCTGGGAAGGCGGTGCTCGACAATCTTTTCATATTTAACGAGTCTGAAAAGGGTTTAAAGGAGACTCGATTTTGAGGAACGAGTGGTGTCTAGGGTAGCAACTGGTTCTGGGTAAGCTTGGAACTTCTCAAAACATGGTTGTTTCTGGGAAGAGGTTGGCTGACAAGACCACTTGTTGCAGCTGTTCCTCAAAAGGGTAAACAACCAAGTGGAAGCGTATGATCGGCCAAAAGAATGGAGGTGATGAGAGGTACACAACGAAGGTTCAAAAGGTTGATAGAATGACAATCACAAAGGTTAATTACTCGGTGGGTTCATTTTTTAACAATCTTGAACCGTGGTGGAACTATGCTCGGTTTTTTAGTTTCATTTTTTACGTAAGCTGGAAACAACAAAACTAAAAAGCTAGAAAGACAAAACTAAAAATTGAAGATGAAATTGAAAATGATTTGCATGCCCCTAGCATGATGAAAAGGAGAGTCACCAGTAGCCATATGGAAATTACTATGGTTAGGTAGGATGGTTTCATCTGCAGAACAAGCAAAACACTTCCTTGGCTTCGTCCGCAGAATAGACAAAGGTGAATGGTGTGTCAGACAAATCACATAACCTACAGGGAAACTTATCTTTTCAACTAGGTTCATCCATAGAATAGACAAGGGTGCATGCCCCCTAAGCTTTGTTACATTCACCAGACTACTCATGGCAATTAGGTGGATGGAACGAAGGTTCAAGAGATATTGCTGATGTAAAAGGACCATTTAGGGATGATGATTGACTTGGAGATATGCTTGGGCCTAGAATTGAAAGCTGGTAAATGGTGACGATCTTGCCTTCATGTGGGAAACACATCACTCGAAAGGGTGTTGAAACAATAGCCTCCATGTTATAAACATAGTCACGTCCAAGGAGTAGATTGTAAACTAACAGTCCTGGGACTACCATTACGTTCAGATGAATGGTTTCCTTCCCAAAGTGATCGGTAACTCAGGAAGGATAACAGTGGACTGGTTCCTTTGTTAAAGCCTAACAGATTTTGTGTAATAGGCATAAGCGATGGTGAGCCAAGCACTTTCCAAGAAGTTGAGGAAAGGATAATCACTAATGCACCTTCATTTATGATAGTGCCAGACATGATCATTTTGTAAACTTGTACTATGATCCAGAAAGGTACATGAGAAGGAAGGTAGGATCTTGCTAGTCTATTCCAATCAAAGGAAGTGACTAGACTACTTGGAGGTGGTACCGAATAAATGGGTGAATTAACTCCTTGAGTTATGAGAACTGGGGGATTTTCCTCTTTTTGTGAAGGAATGGGTGGGTTGCCTCCAAGTTCATCGGACTCTGAAGTAACAAAAAGAATTTGAACGGTATCATTCTCACTCTCTTTGGGAAGGGTATAATCTTCTGAAGGTAAAATTGAGTCAACTGTCACCTCAACCAGTTGACTTTGGTCGGGTATAGACTCATGAGATTCACTTTCAAAGAGAGCGGTTTCGACCGATGGTTGATTTAAGTCAGTCGGTTTTTCAACTAGTAAAGGACTAAGGGAGAGTTTCATGTGGCCAGATGGAAGTCGCTGCGGTGAAACAGGACGGTTATCTAAAACTCTTTTGGCGTCATCCAAAAAAGGACAATGGTGTAGGGAATGATTACCTTCACATAAGCTACATGGAACTTTGACCTTCCCTTTCCGTCCATGAACTTCACTATTACTAGTTGATGGTATGCTATCAACATGATCACCAAATGTTGATGGCACCTGATGGTGCGAATGGGGAGACAATTCTCTCAAGATCCAAGGAAAGCAAGGGCAATCTTGATGAAAATGGTCTCCTCTACAAATTATGCAAGGAAATTTGGGTTTGGGAGCTTTAATGTGTGGATTTACACCAGATGATTCATGGTTGCCCCCTTGCTGAATTGGCTTCTTCTTCTTCTTCTCCTTCCCTTTCTTCTTCTTCTCAGCCACCTAGTTACTAGCATCACTACTTTCACCAAGCGAAGAGGAGGAAGAAGAGGGAGAAACAAACGAAGAAGAAGGTGAAGGGTCAACTTCAGTATCAACTAGAGGCTGATTCGATTGTGGAGGAATTACGGTATTTTGAACCATAGAGGTTGAGAATAGCCATATTGGCAAGCCAATGGTAATTCCCGGAAGGGGCAATGTGGCCATATATGGAGCACTAATATTTCCCCAGAAGAAAAAGGACTAGGATTCCCCTCAAAAGGGATTCCTTGATTGGTGGATCCCAGATTTGTATCCATATATCTCATCCTAAGATCAACTAAGGAACAGGGATGTTATCTGGAATTCAATTAATTTTAATGACACTTTGACACAACTTTTATTTTTTAGTTTTTAAGAGTGGAGAAAAAGCTAAAGATGACTCTAGTCACCTTTGATTTTTTTTGAGCCTGAAGTGACAAGTGCTCATATGGATGTTTTCTTTTAAAGAGTTGAAAAGGAATGAAAGTGACTACTCTAGAAAACCTAGACAGAGGGATTACCAAACCAATCGTAAAACTACAAAATACACCTCAGTGATAAGTTAAAGATAAATTACCAAGGACTTATGCATGGCAGTAAATCTTCCCGAATGTTGTGTTTAGTGCATTACGATTAATAAGGCGCCAAACTCAGCTTCCTATGGATAAAGGATATAAGCCTATTGTGGTCTCCCAATACATACGTGATGGTACGGGGAGCACAAGTCTGTGCTAGCACTTGTCATATCAATGAGGAGGAATCACCCAACCTTCGATGAAAATGATAGTTACTAGTTTTTACAACGTCGTAACACATCTCTAGCCTAGACCTCTAGATGTGTTCCGTTAAGTTCCAAAGCATTGTTAGGTTCATTGAAATTTATTTTAGAGTTGATCTTGTTTAATGTTTTCCTTTCAATAGTTCACTATGTGATGTTGATTTGAAATTCCCAAAATACAATCTACAAAGATAAATTGTTGGGTCCCTATAATACTAGTTTACCCCATTACTATTGTAGTTGTACCCCTTATTAATATTGTTGTGCCCCTATTGTACCCATATTGTTATTACTGTGCCCCATAGAATCCCTCTATTGTTATTTTTGTGGCTTTATATTATTATTGTTAGGTCGGCTGGGTTATATTGTGACTCCTTAGATTCCTATATATAGAAAGGAGGTTTTTCATTTGAATCATGCAAGAATTGTTCATTTATGTAATGTAAAGGGGTTGTCCCCTCGAAGAGGCTGAATTTTAAGGCGTTGATCTATATTTTCTATCTTTTTCTTGAGCTGGTTTCATAACATTTGGTATCAGAACTTTGGATTCTAGGGTTTTGCTGCTCCAAACAGGTCATCGTGGCATTTTTGCTATAACCTTTTTTCTGTGACGTTTCAGAAGCGGAAAAAAGTAACCATTTTAGATGAAATCTCATTGAACCTTGGGTCCGAATTTCAGAGCTTTTCGTGCTATATTTGCAGAGATATGATCTGAGGAAGTTGGTCTTTTTGCAAACTCCTGAATTACATTCCAAACAGGTGACTTGGGGAAAATCCTCATAACTTTCTCTCTGAGAATTGGATTGAAATTTTGTAAGAAGCTACAGAAAGAGGATAGACTGTAGTTTCTTGTATATATTTTTCAGAGCTGAAGGTCGAAACAGGGACACGTGGCATGTCGTAAAAGTTTGCTCTACTTAATTAATCTATAATCAGGGAACTGTGTGAGATTTGGCATAACGCTTCATTGGAGAATCCAATTGGGCTCAGAATGGTGGCATTGGAAAGAGGACATAGAGGGCTACCGCAGGTCACAATTTTAGAACTAGATGATTCGAAATTACAGAGATACATCAGAGGAAATATTGAGCTCCTGCAAAGTTAAAAAAGGTGTGTAGATTTTTTAAAATTTTTCTTAAGCTTGGTTTGAAAATTTCTTTTGAAGGAATTCAAAGGGAATAGTAGAGCATTAGTATCGGTAACTGATGCCCCGAGGAAAGAAAATGCAAACACCTAGTAAGCAAATGAAGAAGAGGAAGAAATGCTACATGATATATCAAAATTACAAGACCAAGTGCAACAAATTTCATGCTCACAAAAGCTAACAGAAGCTAAGATAAATGGCGTGGAATCGAAGATAAAGGGCATGGAAGCCAGGATTGACGATTTGAAGATATATTTGAAGGCAGATTTGACAAATTTTCTACAAGAAATACTTACTAAAGGTGAAAGGGGAGTAAAGGAAACTCATGATGCGAACAAAGGAAATGTTAATCATGATTTCATAGACTCTAATGTTGGATCGAAGACGCACCATATTCCAAAAATCGATATGAGGAAGTTTGATGGCAAGGATCCCACAACATGGATATTACAGATGGAGCAATTTTTCGATCTCAATAATGTGCAAAACACACAAAAGGTACGTATGGCAACTTTATATTTGGAACCAAATCAGTTTGTATGGTACCAATGGCTTTGCTCTCGTAAACAATTTATCACTTGGGCAATTTTTACGGAATAATTGATGGCACATTATGAGGATACAAAAAGCAACACTTTTTTTAGCCAATTGATAAGTCTCAAACAAAGGGTTCAATATGGAGCACATTGAGGAGTTCCAAAAATTGAACATAAGGGTAAAAGATATTCCAGAGGAGCATAGGATTGATGTGTTCATAGGGTCTTTAAAGGATAATATCCAACATGATGTTCGCCTTTGGGAACCTAATTCATTAGAGAAGGCATTCAGGTTAGCCAGAAAAATGGAAAGAAAATTATGGCAACCAGGAAAGCATACCACTCACATCTATAAAGATGGAAGTGTTGTTGCCCTAGTCTTCCACAACCTATAAGGTTGACACCACAACAATTGGAAGAAAAAAGAGCAAAAGGCTTTGTTACAGTTGTGATAGCAAATACGCTAAAGGTCATAAGTGTGCTGAGAAGAAATTATTCTACATAGATTGTGAATAGGAAGAAGAAAAGGAGCAAGAAAGGTCAAAAGAAGAGGATATACTCCAGGAACAAAGCCTAGATGAAGAACAAATGAATCCGACCATCTCTTGTAATGCATTGGTGGGAATTATCACTCCTCAAACCATCAAGATAGAAGGACAAATCAAGAAGAAAAAGGTAATAGTGTTGATTGATTCAGGAAGTACCCACAATTTTATTCATTGTAAGGTAGCAAAAGAATGGAATTGCTTCTTATATCCAGCACCAGAGTGTCAAGTGATGGTTGCAAATGGAGGAACAATAAATTGCTCTGGAAAGTGCCATAATATCAAGCTATCCATGGGAGAATATGTATTGACTAGCCCAATGCTTTCCATTCCAATGGGATGTGCTGATGTTGTACTAGGAGTCCAATGGCTACAATCCTTGGGTACACTAGCTTTTAATTTTCAAGAAATTTTCATGAAATTTTTTGCGGAAGGAAAGGAAGTTGAATTAAGGGGTATTGCAAGGAATCCAGGAAATATAATTATTTCTAACGGTATGACAAAGCTTCTAAAAAAGGAACAACGAGATGTAATTTCACAATTATGTTTGCTAGATGTTTCCACATCAGAATCATCTATTTCTCCAGATCTCCAAAATGTCTTGGATAATCATTCCAAGGTATTTGAGACTCCCAAAGGTCTCCCACCTATGCGTGATCATGATCGTGCTATTCATCTGATTCCAAGAAGTGTTCCTCCAAACATCGGGCCGTACAGATATCCCTATGCCCAAAAGAGTGAAATTGAACGTATGGTTGTAGAAATGCTAGGGGCTGGTATAATTCAACCGAGTCAAAGTTCTTTCTCTGCTCTATTAGTATTGGTGCACAAGAAGGATGGATCATGGCGCATGTGTCCGGATTATAGGGAGCTCAATAAGCTCACTATTAAAGATAAGTTTCCCATTCCTATCATTGATGAATTACTGGATGAATTGCATAGATCAATTTACTTCACCAAGTTGGATCTTCGTTCAGGATATCATCAAATCAGAATGAAGACTGAAGAAATTCCAAAAACATCATTTAGAACGCATGAGGGTCATTATGAATTTTTGGTCATGCCTTTCGGCCTTACCAATGCACCTTCAACATTTCAAGGTTTGATGAATTCAATTTCCAAACCATTCCATAGAAAATTTGTGTTAGTATTTTTTGATGATATACTAATCTACAACAAGTCTTGGAAGGATCATGTTGAACATGTTAACAGGGTGCTACAACTATTGGAGGAGAAACAATTATATGCAAAAAGATCTAAATGCTTCTTTGGAGTCGAGGAGGTGGAATATCTGGGTCATATTGTATCTCAAGAAGGAGTTAAGGTAGACCCTAGCAAAATTAAAGCCATTAAGGAATGGAAAATCCCCACATCCATAAAGCATTTGCGAGGATTTCTTGGGTTGACAAGGTATTATCGCAAGTTTGTTAAGAATTATGGAAGAATAGAAGCACCTCTAATAACATTATTGAAGAAAGATGCATTTTCATGGACTCCGGAAGCAACAAAGACCTTTGAACATATTAAAGAGGAAATGTGCCAAGCACCGGTCTTGGCTACACCGGACTTCACAAAAACCTTTATTGTGGAATGTGATGCTTCAGGAAATGGAATTGGTGCTATTCTAATGCAAGATGAAAGACCCATTGCTTTTGAAAGTCGTCCAATCAAGGGAAAGTTTTTACATAAAGCTATTTATGAGAAGAAAATGTTGGCAATACTCCATGCACTTAAGAAATGGTGACCCTACCTAATGGGAAGACAC
>APFE030895422.1:16427-42483 GCA_000404065.3 Pinus taeda
ATAAGTCATTAAGACATCATTGTTTGCTCTTTTTCTTTCTTTTTCATAAAGTACTTTCCCTATTTATACATAAAGGGTGGTTCAACACTCCTTAAGAGTAGGAATGGTGGAAGAAGTCTTAACATCTCAATAGGAAGATATAAACCCTTTGCTCTTATTCCTGAATAATAATCAAAGAGGATTAAAAGGGACCAACATGCTAAAGATAACCAATAAGAGCAAAGTTAGTAGAAAAATGACAACAAAAGATAATGATTAAGCGTGTCCTTCCTTCTGTCCTCTTACCAATTCAGAGCAATTTCTTATAAAAATAACAATTTTATGATTCACTGATTTCAGTGTATTGTGATTTTGTATCCATTTCATAAGTGCATAGCTATATTCTAAAAGACTTGAAAGAACAGGAACAGTAAGCATCCTTAATTTAGAACAACAAGGGGAACAAGCTGTTTCAAAAAGGGAGAGCAAAAGAATGCAAGTGGTGTTCCTTTTGGAAAAAGGAACAACAAAAGATAAAAAATGTTGTTCCTTTGGAAAAGGAACAACAAAAGATAAAAAATGTTGTTCCTTTGGAAAAGGAACAGCTGAAAACACAAATGTCGTTCCTTTGAAAAAGGAACAACAAAAATCGAAAACATTGTTCCTTTGGAAAAGGAACAACAAAACACACAAATTTCGTTCCTTTGGAAAAGGAACAGTAGAAATCGAAAATGTTATTCCTTTGGAAAAAGAACAGCAGAACACAGAAATGTCGTTCCTTTGGAAAAGGAACAACAGAAATCGAAAATGTTGTTCATTTGGAAAAGGAACAACAAAACACACAAATGTTGTTCCTTTGAAAAAGGAATAGCAAAAACCGAAAATGTTGTTCTTTTGGAAAAGGAACAACAAAACACAAAAATGTCGTTCCTTTGAAAAAGGAACAGCAAAAACCAAAAATGTTGTTCCTTTGGAAAATGAACAACAAAACACACAAATGTCGTTCCTTTGAAAAAGGAATAGAAAAAACCAAAAATGTTGTTCCTTTCGAAAAGGAACAGCAAAACACAGAAATGTTGTTCCTTTGAAAAAGGAACAGTAAAAACCGAAAATGTTGTTCCTTTGGAAAATGAACAACAGAACACAGAAATGTCGTTCCTTTGAAAAAGGAACAACAGAAAGCAAAAATAAAGAAAAAGAACAAAATTACAGCAAAATGACGACTGATCCAAAGGGTGTGGTTCCTTTGAAAAAGGAACAACAGGAAAAAATGTTGTCCTTTTGAGAAAAGGAACAACAAAAATAGTAACAACAAAGCGTTGATTCAAAAATATGTACAAAAATGATTCAACAAAAGAAAAGAAATTATGTACAAACTGTGAAAAGAAATAAATTTCTTAATGAATTACAGGTGAGGAAAACTTGTCTCCCTCCCCCAAAATTTCCATGTCAAAGTCTCGGCGTAGCTACTGGCAGAAGGAATCCCGAGTGAGTGGTTTGCGGTAAAGATGAACTTGGTGGCCATTTTCCTTGAAGGCATATCCAGAACCATCAATAGTGATTAGAGTAAGGGTTCCATTGTCATGTACTTTCTGGATTTTGTATGGTCCCAACTAACGAGTCTGGAGTTTCTCAAGGAAGTCCTGAAACTTGGAATCATACAAAAGTGCCTAGTCTCCTTCGTGGAAGAATTCATTTTTAATGAGAGCATCATGCCATTTAGTTCGCTGCTGTTGGATCAGTGCAGAGAGCCTCATTTCATCCAGCTCATTAATCTGCTGTAATCGATTAATTTGTGCCTCGGTTAGATCTAAGCCAACTTCCTGTGTTGTTCGCAATGTTTGGATTTCGAATTCTATGGGGAAAATGGGTTGTTTTCCAAACAATAATTGATAAGGTGAGTAACCAGTGGTACTTCTCCATGTTGTTCTATAAGCCCACAATGCTTCGAGTAGTCTGGCAGCCCAATCATGTCTAGGTGACACAATGGTTTTCGTTAGGATTGCTTCTATTATTTTATTGCTGCTTTCTACCTGCCCATTTGCCTGTGGGTGGTATGGAGTAGTGATTTTATGCTGGACATGATAGTTGTTGAGTATTGCAACTATTTTGTTCCTAGCAAACTATGGTCCACCGTCTGTAATTATCTTTCTTGGAAGGCCATAACACACAAATAGATGGAACATGAACTATATGATAGAGTCCTCTGTAGCTCTTAGCAATGCCTCTGCTTCATCCCACTTGGTGACATATTCTGTTGCCACCAAAATATATGTTTTCTAGTTTGTTGATGGATTAATTGGTCCAACGAAATCAAGGGCCCATCGCTCGAATGGTTCGATGACTAGCTGTGGTTTCAGAGGCATCTCATCAAACTGACCAGGGTGTCCTGCTCTCTGGAAACTGTCATAGGCTTGGACGAATTTCTTTGCATCTTTGAAAATCGTGGGCCAATAAGACCCTGTTTGCAGCACCTTATGTCCAGTTCTGCGATCAGCAAAATTTTCGCCACATGGTCCGTCATGGCAGACTTTTAAAATGTCAAAGATTTCATCTTCTCGAACGCATCTCCTGATATGCATGTCTACCCCTGTGTGGAACAAATAGCCCCCAATCTAAGAAAATCGAGCACTCCGCTGAATAATCTGTTTCCGCTCATTAGGGGTTAGATGCTTTAGTAATTTACCTACTGCCAGGTAATTGGCAACATCAGCATACCAGGGTGTTTGAACAGCCACATCAAACAGATGCTCATCCGGAAATTGATCTTCAACTACTGCTGCATCGATTGGCTTTGGCGTTCTTAAGAGAAAATCGACTACAGGATTTTCTTTTCTAGGTTGATCCTTGATTGTAATATCAAATTCCTGTAATAAAATCAGCCATCTAGTTATTCTACCATTTGTGATAGGCTTGTTTGCTAAATATTTTATGGTAGAATGATTTGTGTACAAGATAACAAGATATCCAGTAATGTAATGTCTAAACTTATTACCAGCATGTATTACAGCTAGAAATTCTTTTTCAGTAACAGTGTAGTTTAAATCAGCAAGGGATAAATTTTTGCTGATGTAATAAATTGCATATGGTTTCTTATCCTCTTCCTGCCCGAGGACTGCTCCAATGGCTATATCTGAAGCATCAGATGATATCTGACATGGAAAATCCCAATTTGGTCCTCAAAGGACTGGGGCTGTGGACACAAGAATTTTCAGATCCTTGAAAGCATGTTCACATTTTTTTGTCCAAAGAAAATCAATTTTACCAGTTAGTGCATACAAAGGTGCGGCAATATGCGAATAATGTTCTATAAACCTCCTATAATAACCAGAAAATCCAAGAAGACTGCGTACCTCCGTTTGAGTGGTAGGAGTGGGAATAAGTAAAATTATTTGGATTTTGGCTGGGTCTACCTGAATGCCAACTGCTGAAATATAGTGTCCTAGTATAAGTCCTTCCATCATCATCATATAACATTTTTCATGGCTTAAACAAAGCCTGGTAGCAATGCAGTGTTGTAGGACTTTTTCTAGTGTATCCAATGCTGGATCAAAATCATTTATGTATGGTGTAAAGTCATCCATGTATACTTCAAGTTCTTCATTTATTAAGTCTGCGAAAATGTTGAGGATAGCCCTTTGGAATGTGGCAGTAGCATTGCATAAGCCAAAAGGTAGAACTCGGTAGGCAAATGTTCCCCAAGGACAAGTAAAAGTAGTTTTGTCTTGGTCTTCAGGGGCAATCTGAATCTGATTGTATCCACTGAAGCCATACAGGAAAGAAAATAATTTCTTTCCTGCCAAAGTGTCTAATACTTGGTCGATGAATAGGAGAGGGAAGTGGTCTTTTTGTGTTGCTTTATTTAGCTCTCTGTAGTACACACAGATTCTCCATTTCCCATTCTTTTTTGGTACCACCACAAGTGGAGAGACTCATTTACTATCGGAGATAGGATAGATGAAATTGACATCTAAAAGTTTTTGAAGTTCAGATTTTACCACATCTTTTAGATGAGGATTAAGTTTCCTCTGAGGCTGATGAACAAGTCTCACATCTTTTTCTATATAAATGTGGTGTGTACATAATTGGGGGTCAATTCCTTTTATAGCAGGGTAGTCCCATGCAAATGCTTCTTTATATTTCCTTAACAAATGGATGAGCTTCATTTCTTGTTCGGATGTGAGGTCAGCATTAATGTTTAATGTTTTTCCCGATTCAATTTCCACAATTTTACTACTTGCAACAGAGGTAACAGGTATTGTTTGATCATGTGTATCTTTAAGAGGATCTTCTTCTAATTCGTTATCAAATAACGTCTTTATCATGTGACATTGTGTGCGAGATGTGAGTTCAGTTTGACTAATAAAATTATTAATGGTATCATCTTCTGTTTTTTCTTTGAAATCAAGTGCCTCTTGTATAGTTAATGGAGATCTAATGTTATCAGTAAGGTATGATACAGGGTGCCTATTAGTTTTGATTATTATGACACTTGGTGCGTTGGAGGATATAGAACTAAGTTCTTGATATTTGCTCCTCTAGTTATGGTCATATTTCCTTGTTGACAACCAATATAAGCATCGGCAGTGGCAAGCCAAGGTCTACCTAAAATCAATGGATGTCCATCAATTCGGGTTTTGGGATTTATTATCAGAAAATCGGTTGGATGTTCCCAGGAGTCAACAGAGACCATGACATCATGTAGTGTGCCCTCCGGCCTAACCACAGATCAGTCAACCAATTCTAGCAAGGTAGAGGTGGGTTCTACAGATGTAATACCTAGGTTTTGGCAAGTAGTGGTTGTTAAGATATTGATTGCAGCTCCTAGATCAACTAAGGCATTGGAAAGGGTCTGACCATAAATTTGCACAGTTGCTATTGGATTTCCTGGGTCTTCGTATTTAATAGGTGTTTCTTTTCCTGATAATAAGTAATATAGAGTGCCGACTACTTGGACTCTTGGATTATTTGTTATATTCCTCCTTGGTTTCTTTATACACAATTCTTTGATAGTTTTTGCATATATCGGGATGTCTTGAATGGCTTGGAGGAATGGAATTTTTATGTACAAATTTTGTAATTCTCCCAAAATGTCAAAATCAGGATATTGTATGGTTCGAGGTATGATTAATCGTTCTGGGAATGGGGGAGAGGATGTGGTTGCTTGATTATGGGTTTGTTGTTTATTCACATCCTCTTCTTGTGACAGATGTTCTCTGGGTAACTGATTTTCAACTTGAACTGTCTTATCTCCCTTGGTTTCAATAATACGCCCAGATCTTAACTGAAGATCATTACACTCCCTCAGATCAGCTTCTATTTCTGGTGTTTCTATGATTTGGACAGATTGGACCGGTTTGTTATTTGGATTGGGGTTGGGTTGAGATGGGAGTTACGGTCTCAGATTAGACTGGGGATTTTGTTGTAAGGCTGGCAGTGTAGGTTGAGGGAGCAGAATGGTTCCTACTGGCTGATGCATCGGTCTCTGCCATTTTGTTTTCTAGGCTGAACTTTGTGAAGTGGGGGGAGTCCATTGTGGTGGGTATGTGTTACTTTGCCAATATGGTGGGGTATAAGGAAGATTCGGCCAACCAGATTGGCTTGCCTGATTCAACCATGGGGTTGAGGAAGGAAACGACTGTGGTGACCAATTTGGAAATGAGGATTGGAATTGACTTTGCCACATATTATATTGTTGAGCATTATATTGCGAAGACTGAAAAGAAGAATTTGGGTCTGGAAACATACCAGATTGTCGCGGCTGCCACTGACGGAGCTGGTTGAGCAAATACACTGATTCTGGCTCTTCTTCTACTTCCTTATATACTGCTTTTAATCCGGGAAGTAAGGGACAACTTTCCGTAAGGTGATCTTTTGTGTAGATGGCGCATGTTTGGACTGCATCCAGTGGACACTCCTTATGGCTATGCTTTTTCCTGCATCGGGGACAGAAGATTGTCAAATTCTGTTCTGCCTCCATTTGCTTCTGTTTGGCCTGCATAATATCAAGTTCTGTAGTTAGTGTCCCTAGCATATCAGTTTTAAAATTTTCCAATAAATTTCCAATTTCTACATGCGTTAGTCCTTCTGTCGAAATTTTATTCTCGTACAAGCCGATCATGTTCTGCCGGTTTTAATCTTGTGCTGCCTCTCGAGCTCCTGATACATAAATCAATAATGTCAGAAAAAAATTCTTGATAAATATCTCCTTTTCCCATAATGTTTAATGTTTCAATCCATTGTTCCTTCATGCCCTTTATTAAAGCTGTTTTTAACACATTATCAGCTAAAGGCAGTGATGCATAAGGAGATCTTTGAAGATTATACTGAAAACGCTCCACATACTCCTCTAATGTTTCGTTTGGTCTAGCTATCATCTGGAATATTTCGTCCTTCAGTTATCTAGACTTGCAATAGTCCTGATATTTTTTTAGAAAAGATTCTTTCATTTGATCCCAGTTATTTATAACCCCGCCACATAATCTCATAAACCATCTTAAAGCATCCCCTTTTAATGTAGAGGGAAATAATTTCAGTTTCTGGGGGTCGGTGGTGTAATCATATCCCCTACACAGCACATCGAATTCAAATAGAAATGCATCCGGGTCTTCTGATGTAAGACCGTGGAATGTAGGGATATGTTGAAGAGGGATTGCTTTCATAGGCGCATTTGCTGCAGAATCCACTATGGGGTATTGTAATGTAGAGGTTTGGGTGTTTGGATGCTTTTGAGCCATTTGGTCAAATATATGCCAATATCCTTCTGGGATATCTAGGAGGGTATTCCTAGGTTGAGGGGGAATGGCTTTAACAGGAATGGCTTTAATAACACTTCCTCTATCTGGGATAATGAGAGTGCCTAATGTCTGAGGCGATTGAGTTTCTTCAAAAATGATTTTTGCAGTACTTCCCTTGTCTGGGCTGTTCAATGTCTGAGTTGTCTCAAGAGTAGATCTCGGTTCCTCGGTTTCCCCTGTCTCTCCTCCTCCTTCATAAATATTTTTGAAATTCCCTTCCTGCAATAGTTTTGGAGTAGAATTTTCGATTTCTTGAAAGTCCTGCTCTTCAGTTTGGCTATGCACCTCAGCAAAGGCTACAGATGGTGATCCTGTGGCCTGAAGGGAACTAGTAGGCTGTCTAGAAATAACTTTTCTGGGTCCTACTAAGGGCTAAGATTCTTCTTCTTGAAGATTTCGTCTATGAAGGTTGGCTGGCCAAGGGTCACCAGCCCCTTAGCTTTTTCTGGCTTGGGTAGAGGTTTGGAATTCTTTTCTGGCTTTTTCTGCTTAGTCATGCACACAAATCAACTACTAAATTCTACCCAAACAAAACAACAGCAAATATGTAGGAAAGCGGGCAGAGGAGCAGGGCTGTTACATGCTCCACATGTAGGTTCTTACCTTCCATTTTTAAAACCCAATTCTTCCCTAGCAGGTTCGTACAATACTCTGAAAAAAGAACAAATGGCTACACTCTTTCCCGGCTAACGGCGCCAAAATGTCAAGCTATAAAAAGGGTCTCTTTCACCTCTAATTACCTCACATTAATATGTCAATCCGGGAACGTTTTGTTATTTCAAAGAGTGTCTCAGTCTGAGGCTATCATTTTCTAGAGTAATGCTAGTAGTATAATGTTCAAAAATACAAGAGTAAACGGATGCTTGTTTACAACTAACCTCTTCAAAAGATTAAACCACACATTCAAAAAACTAAGCAATTTATCAGTCAAGGGTTTAGCAGCAATAACTCATCCCTTTGTAAACTGATGGAAAAGGAAACCAGAGAACAGATCGTGGATCTGGGAGCCGGACAGTAGATGTCAATGCTCACTACAGCCTAAGATCGTTCTTCACACCAAAATAACAAATGACAGGAAATGAAACGGTAGATAAGAAATGGAACAACAATTAAGAAATAGAACATCAAACCTGAAATGGAACAGCAAACAAGAAACTGTAACAACAACTAAGTCTAACAAGCAGTGACACCTTAGTCTACAAGATCAAATGCACTAATCGTAATCTACAGGAATCAAATTGCAATCCTTCACTCTTAAGGACGGATTGAACAACACACCAAAATGGAACAACGCTGATTAATGATGAATTATAGAACAACACTTGAAAACCATATATACACATGACACACCTTAATAGTAATCAATCTAGTTATCAATCTCAGTTAGAAAGAGTACGACTGCATTTCAAAATAGAATAGCATTGTTTATAGATCCAACAATCGCAAAGAACATAACTCCCAAGATGAATTCCGTAATGTCAATGAACAAGTGCACAACACAAAGGCTCTGTAATTAAACAGCAACAGTATTCACTAAAGACTAGCAGTATTATATCAACACTTAAAAGAACAGTGATACGATGCAGAGTCAATACAATAGTTCTGTCTTTAGAAACCTTAAAAAATTAAACATAACAGAGCATGCGATGTAAACTTACAAAACACATCAGATTACCAAATAACGTCGATAAGCAAACCACGCATAAACCAAACGTAATAGTATAGGAGCAAGTGTCCTCCAGGGCCAGGCCCTTAGCCTCTAGGGGTACACCGCTTGAAGTTATTCCAGACTCGGAGATGAAATAGCAACCAAGTTTGTATTAATGCATAAAGCAGAATTACAATAGATCAGTTCTTAACGAGACTCGATGATCAAAGTTTTAATCTTAAAGGAAATTATATAAAACATAACAGATTCTAACTCTCCTCGAGCTAACAGTGCTGCCCCTTTTATAATGGTGAAGGCAAAGATATCTAGGTGCAAAAATAGTTAAAGCAGCGATCCCTCAGGATCAAGGATCCTGAGGGATTTGCCAAACCGTTAGTCCTCAGTCATCTCTTTTCTTTCCTGTGCCGAGCCGATATCTCCACTTCCTTTCTAGGGCTGATTCGCTTTGATTTGTTTTTCCTTGTTTACATACGGTTCCCTGTCAAAGGGATAGCGGTTAACCCGTCATTGTCCTTTCCTTTGGAACAACATTTTCTTGTTTTTCCTTCTTTCTGCATAAGGAAATGATAATTGTCAGTGTTTTCGTCTTGCATATTAATCTCACAGGTTTTATTACAAATCCTTATCATTTTCCTAGTTCATGATGCAAGAGGTTTGTAAGTTCTAATGAAAAGATGCTGAAATAATTACCAAAAACATAGCTTCTTTAGTACTCCACAACAAGCATCCTGAAAAGGTCTCGTTTCTATCTCCTTCACCTTTGTTCTTCAGAGCCTGAAATGATGAGCCGACACTTGCCTTCTGCAACCTGTAGTACATTGTTTCACAAATTACATGCTTAAATGTCATGACCAACTAATGACCCAAACGTCTCACACTTGCCACGAGTTTATAACACATACTTGATGGATAAGTTTACAACAATATGGGTGCCATACTTCAATTACAAAAACAAGGCCAACATATCACGGTTGCTTCAATAAGTAATGAAAACACATCATCACTACAACACATGATTTACAAAAAATAAGGCCAACACTATTTGCTTTCGATAAGTGATGGAAACACGACATCACTTTCAGAGTTTAACTTGCAACTCAAAACAAATCAAAACACGACCAGACATCATTGTTGTTGACCAAGTGATGGAAAACACATCATCACTTTTACACTTTAAAATGCAACAAATTACAAAATAATGACCATGAAATGACAACATGTACCTTGGAGGAGAAAGACCTCAAGATGCACATAGAGATGGGTGACGATGAAAAGTATAGTGTTTCAGGAGTGGGCATGGTTGCTTTTCAGAGGGAGCATGGAGCTCCTATCACCTTGACAAATGTGAAGTATGTGCCTAGACTGAAGAAGAACTTGATATTGGTCGCGATGTTGGAGGACAAAGGCTACGATGTTGTCTTCAGTAAAGGAAAGGCATTCCAAAGACACATAGCCACGGGTCAAACCCAGAGGATAGGGATTCGGGTGAAGAATCTCTATAAACTAGAGGTAGAATAGCTACTAGGACTCTGTGAATGGAAGGGATAAACCGCTGGATTGGGGACGACTGTGGTTGGATCTCATGCAGGAGGAGCACACGAGATGGTTCTTCATCCAAGGGTGATGATGAAGAAAATTTGGCCTTAACAAGTAAGACAAGGAAAGGGAAGGGGAAGGCTTCCCATTCCAAATCAAATTCTTCCCATGGAGGGAAGAAGGGCGACAATTCTAAAGTAAGATGCTTTAATCATCACAAGATGGGACATTATGTGACTAATTGCCCATTGACGAAGTCCAAGAAGGGATCCTTGGAGGGATCTGAAGGTGAGGCATTGACCTCTCAGTTCGAAATGGACTTTACCCTCATTGCATGCATTTTGTCATCGATGATGGGTTATGTTTGGTATCTTGACAGTGGGGCCTCATTCCACATGATCGACGATAAAATTTTATTCAATACCTTGGAGTAGAAAGACCTCAATATGTGCATAGAGATGGGTGACGACGAAAAGTATAGTGTTTCAAGAGTGAGCACGATTGCTTTTTAGAGGGAGCATGGAGCTCCTATCACCTTGATAGATGTGAAGTATGTGCCTAGACTGAAGAAGAACTTGGTATCGGTCGCGATGTTGGAGGACAAAGGCTATGATGTTGTCTTAAGTAAAGGAAAGGCGTTCCTAAGACACATAGCTACGGGTCACACAAAGAGGATAGGATTTGAGTGAATAATCTCTACAAACTAGAGGTAGATGATTGTGCAACATTGAGTATGAAAGCAGAATTGGTGCAAATCCAAGACATTGGTGAGTTGTGGCACAGGTGGTTGGGCCATTTGCATCATGGAGCTTTGAAGATAATGCAATAGATATCTATGGGACTTCCCAAAGGTAAACTTGAGCAAGTTGACACATGCAAATGTTGTACCTTGGGAAAGTACACCAAGTCTTCCTTTCATGATCGAGAGAGTTGAGCAGAGGCTATATTAGAGCGAGTTCATACTGATGTGTGTGGACCATTCTTGATGGCATCCATAGTGAAGCAAAATTATTTTTTTATTTTCATTGATGATTATTCTCATAAATGTTGGATTTATTTCATGTAGAAGAAGGACCAAACGTTCACAAAGTTTTGTGAGTTCAAATCTTTGGTTGAGAAAGAGTTAGGGAAGAAGATCAAGGCCTTGAGAAGCGAAAAAGGTGGAGAATATGTCTCTCAAGAGTTTAAGGACTTATGTGCAGTGGAAGGAATTAAATGGGAGTTGACGGCACCTCATAACCCACAGCAGAATGGGGTGGACGAGAGGAAGAACAAAACTATTGTACAGTCAGCACGAGTGACAAGTCTAAAGTAAGATGTTTTAATTGTCACGAGATAGGACATTATGCAACTAATTTCCCATCAAATAAGTCCAAGAAGGGATATGAAGGTGAGGCATTGGCCTCTCAGTTCGAAATGGGCTTTACCCTCATTGCATGCATTTTGTCATTGATGATGGGTTGTGTTTGGTATCTTGACAGTGGAGCCTCATTCCACATGACCAATGATAAAATTTTATTTAGTACCTTGGAGGAGAAAGACCTCAAGATGCACATAGAGATGGGTGACGACAAAAAGTATAGTGTTTTAGGAGTGGGCACAGTTGCTTTTCAGAGGGAGCATGGAGCTCCTATCACCATGTCAGATGTGAAGTGTGTGCCTAGATTGAAGAAGAACTTGGTATCAGTCACGATGTTGGAGGACAAAGGCTACTTGTTATCTTCAATAGAGGAAAGGCATTCCTAAGACACATAACCATGGGTCAGACCAAGAGGATAGGGATTTAGGTGAAGAATCTCTATAAACTATAGGTAGATGATTGTGTAGCATTGAGTATGAAGGTAGAATTGGTGCAAAGCCAAGACATTGGTGAGTTGTGGCACAGGTGGTTGGGCCATTTGCATCATGTGGCTTTGAAGATAATGCAACAGATATCTATAAGACTTCCCAAAGGTAAAATTGAGCAAGTTGACACATGCAAATGTTGTACCTTGGGAAAGTACACCAAGTCTTCCTTTCATGATCGAGACAGTCGAGTAGAGGCTATATTAGAGTGAGTTCATACTGATATGTGTGGACCATTCTCAATGGCATCCATAGTGAAGCAAAGGTATTTTTTTATTTTCATTGATGATTATTTTCATAAATGTTGGATTTATTTCATGGAGAAGAAGGACCAAACGTTCACAAAGTTTTGTGAGTTCAAATCTTTGGTTGAGAAAGAGTCAAGGAAGAAGATCAAGGCCTTGATAAGAAATAACAATGGAGAATATGTCTCTCAAGAGTTGAAGGACTTCTATGTAGCGAAAGGAATTAAATGGGAGTTGACGGCACCTCATAACCCACAAAAGAATGGGGTGGACAAGAGGAAGAACAAAAATATTGTATGGTTAGCATGGGTGATGCTGTATGACCAAGGCCTACCACTTCATTTGTGTCCTGAGGCATGCAACACAACAGTCTATTTGTAGAATAGAAGCCTGCATTGCATACTTGGGATGAAGACACCAGAGGAAGCTTTCTCTGATAAGAGACCAAATGTGGGTCACTTCGGGATCTTTGGCTCATCGGTAAATTTCCATGTGACAAAGTATGCATGGAAGAATCTTGAGCCGAGAACAGAGTTAGGGATACTTGTGGGGTACACTAATACACCTCACAACTATCAAGTGTACTTGCCTACCAGTCGGAGGATAGTGGTTCACAGAGATCTCAAGTTTGATGAGTAGAAGGCCATGTGAGTTTCCCTTGAGAGGGAACTCCAACTACAGGATGTGGAGGAACTGTTGGTTCCTAAGGAGGAGGAGCCTCAGACTGATGTAGAGCAACCGCATGCAGAGGTTCCAGGAGTGGATACATCCACTAAATCAGAGTCTTCCAGAGATGGATGGAAGCGCACAAGAGAAGCTGACAGATTGTTGAAGGATGCGAGAGAGAATGTGGGAGCACCATCTTCTCAACACAGACAAAGGAGGTCACCTGGGAGGCACACTGGATACATGGGCCTTTCTGGGGAATGTGTTGAGACCGAGCCATATTCCTTTGAGGAAGCAGTGCAACAATCGATTTGGGTTGATGCTATGGTGGAGGAGTATGACTCCATAGTTCGTAATAGTGTTTGGGATGTGGTTCTGAGACCGAAGAACAAGTCAGTTGTGAGTTCCCATTGGCTTTATAAGGTAAAGCAAGCTACTAATGATGGGAGGAACATGTTGCTATAGTATATTTCACAGAGGAGCAAGATGTTGACATTTTGACAAAGGAATTGTCAAAGCGTAAATTCGAGTTCCATAGAGACAGGATCGGGGTGGCAGATAATCCCTTTCTTGTTGAGAGGGAGTGTTGAAATGTGGCAACATGAATATTCCAATTTAATTTGTCCTTGAATCAATTTGTGAATTAAAACCGAATTTATTCTTAACAACTACTTGGAAATAATTGATTAATTCATTTTGAATTAATTAGTTGGAGAAATTCAAGTTAGAAGTTTTTCTGAAGTCATGCAAGAGTTATCCTTAAAATTTCAGAGATAAGAATGAGTTATATTTGAGTTGTTATTAGTTAACTCAGTTTACAGAGTTAATTCCAGTTCAATTAGTTCCAAACTATTTGAGGAACTAATGGTGAGTTATCAGTCAATTGATGCATGCATGCACTTAACTAGTGTACTCCAGTTAACTAAAGATTCCCTCATCAGAAACTCACGCATGTCTATTCTGAGAAAGACCCAATTGATATTAAAGTCAAGGACAATGTACTATCAATTTCATGTGTTTTCCTATAAAGAAAACTCATGCATGCAAAAGGAATTAATTCCTTGAGGATTGTGCAATTCTGACAGTGTGTGAGAGCAGTGTTCCACTTGGTGAGGTGAGAATCATCCACTAGGAACAACACAAGGAAATAGGAGCTTGGAGGGTAGAGAGGAAGGCTTGTTAGAGGTCAGGATTTCCTGTGAGCATCTATGAGGACTGTACTAAGAGTTGGCTAGCTGTGAGAGCTAAGGCTTTGTATGATTCCTATGTATTTCCACCTTATATGATAATATATGTAGTGGGGTTTTTAGCTGAGGCTTTCCCCAAAGTATTTTCATGTGTATTGTGCGATTGATTATTCTTCTTCTGGTTATATGTGTTCAACTCGATACTTAAGTTCCGCAAATTGATACTAGAAGTAGGTTATAGTATTTTTCTTTGGTTATATTGCATTATTGGGTTAGTCTAGATTCAGATTTTTTACATGGTCTTAGAGCGATATTTGTAGAGAATTTGCAGAATTTCTACACTATGCAAGACATTCAGAACAATATTGTTGATAGGTGGGATGCAACCTGGAAGGTTTATGTGGACAAAAAGATAGAGGTACAATAAATATTGTGCAATCAAGAAATGAAGGGCTCGTAGCCAGACCAACTTGAGCAAGAAGCTCACTCCCCGCTCATCCTAAAGTAGGAGTAGGAAGGAGAAAAACTAAAAAAACAAGGAGAAGTACAACTTGGGAGCAAAAGAATATTAAGGATAAGTGTAGGGAGCGCCTCTACAACTTGAGCTCAGAAGAAGCAAAATGAAATGCACATTTCCTCGGCTCAACGAAGTTATGAAAGGATGATTAAAAAATAACTGCTAAGAAGGTAGAATAAGCCACCAAAGAGAAGTCAGTAAAAGTTCAATAGAAACTTAATGAGTTATGCCAGAAACTGGAAGCATAAAGACTTCTGACAAAACTGGTGTTGCATACCACAATGAAAAACCAATTGCACCCACTCAAGATGATGCAGGTTCCTTCACCATGACTGGAAGACAAGTGGATGCTACAAAGATATTTCAAGGTTGTGGAGTTTCTTAGTGAAGAGATGTAACAATGTGCAACAACTGCTAAACATGTCAACCTAGTTCTCTCTCATTTAATTGCGGACAATCTGCACTAGTTGCAACAAAGTGTGGTACATGAATTGTGAGCAAGAGTAGCAGTGACAACTGTTGAATTAGGGTAGGTAACAACATAACAATAATCTATGTGACATGAGAAGGAATGGCTACATCAAGCACAAATATTGGTAGCAGAGAGTGAGGTGAAATGGCGCACAATGCTAGAACAAGTTTACAAGGAGGTGGTAGCCAATCCTATGGAAACTAATGTATCGCCTGAAGGGTTGGTCATAAAAATTGGTGAGGCCATTTATGGCATAAAAAAACAAGTGAAGGAGTTTCTTATGTAGAAGAAGCCACCGAAACCATCGGTAGAAAGAGAGCGCAAAGAAATGGAGCAATGCACCAAATAACAATACCACAAGCTAGCCAAGCATGAACAAAGATGGTCATGATATGGTTGAATAGGGACCACAATTGTGGTCCACTCTATTGGAAAATCTAGGTTCTGTGGAAGTAAGAGAGGAGATACAAAAGGAAGAATAAAGAATATGACAAATTTTGTAGAGTATGGGCGAGATGAATCTAGCATAAAAGCGAACTGTCATGTGGGAGAAGGCACGAATTAGCCACCAAATCGATCAACTTCAGGAGGAACAACAACAATGTGAGGACCTCCAAGGTGAGGAAATGAAAATGACTAACAATTGGAATGAGATACAACATGTAGTGTAGAGAGCAAGAAGCGAGGACATTGGTATAGTCGCAGTAGATATGACCACCAAAAAAACACAATACCTAATTAACAAAGTGGAAGGGATAAAGAATAAAGTGGAGACATTGCACCAAGAACTACAAATGTTAAAGGATTTAACTAAGGCCAAAGCTCCATCTTTACAGAAGGACTAAATGGCTCAGGATAAGCCAAAATTTTGTGTTGGAGTCTTGTTGGAGGTTGAATTTTTTTATTTTTTTGTAGTACTATGAGAAACAACATCCAACAAAGGAATATGGTGAAGAAGTATGGGAACCAAGATGTAGTGGAGAGGATGATGTAGGAAAGTAGGTGCAACACAAAGTATCACCATGCGCAACACACCAAGTTCCATCTAAATGAGGACACATGTAAGGTAGATAAGGTAGTTAGGATCTGAAGGCATGTGGTGGAGATGGGAAGTATCGTCATGATGAATGCCATGAAAGATATTTGCAAAGAAAGGTAATTTGCTGAAGTGGAGGAGAGGTAATTAGAATATATTTTGAACAGGGACCAATTTTTGGTTAGAGCGTGTGGGACACTTTGGGGGAGTGTGTCAAAAAATATCAGAGTGGTTAGGCTGATGAGGAGGACTGGATGAAGAATGGATGCATGAAGATAGAAAAAAATTGAAGGGAAATAAGAACACCAGGTTTCTATAGATCGAGGTTGTTTAACCATTTTAAGGATTACTAGCTTTGTAATTCTCCAATGTGTTTTGCAGTTATACTGGTTTCATTTATTCTTTTTCTAGTTGTATGTCCATGGTTGTTCGCTCAACTCACAAGTTTTTCAAGTTTGTTTGATTAATTTTTCCTTAAGTATGTAAGCCACATAGAGTTAGTAAACACTCAGTGATGTTGAAGCATTCAATGTTTTGTGTTTTATGAATACCAGGCTGGTGAGCCAAGTTATAGAATACATTGTTATATCACATTGTGCACCTCTTTTTGATGAATTAGTGGAAGAATGATTGGGTTTGCCTCTATAATTGATTAAAAATGTATGTGATGTCTTTATTGTTTCCGTTATAGCTAGGTAATGTTAGAATGGATTTATGTGATGCCTTGTGCAACATAGGAGTTAAGCACATGTATTTCCCTTTTGTCATGTTAATGTTATGAACATATAATAATAGATTAGGTGAATAACACCACATATGCGAAAATTCCATCTAACTACAGAAACATGGTTCTAGTAGTCCCCCTTGGCACCTTGGGTGAGAATTCATCCACTTTGTGGATGATGGCAAAGGGGCTGGTGTTGGAGTGGGTTTTTTGGTCGATATTATGCGCCAACCCGGTTCTGTCTGAAAATCACGCAAATGCTATTTCCCTTTTGCATGTCAATTTCATTGGGTAGGGTAGGGAAATAAATAGAAGTTTAATACATTAAGGTTGTTGTTTGTGGGATGTGATGGAAACAAATCTCTAAGTGTTAATTCCATCATGTCCCTTTAACTTTGACATTGATCTACTTTTAATGTCATTCATAATATTCTTGATATTAGTACCATGAGCAACCAGGAAATTAATGACCTGGGATGATTGTTTTGTTACGAAATATTTTATGATCATGATGGTTGGCATACGGGTATTAAATTGTGTGATCTGAAATGATCATAGAGTAAAAATGATGTAGAATTGATTAGCCATTAATGAATTGAATGTTAACTGAAAGTGTGGAAATCGAGGAAACTATTTGAGAAGAAAGACTTTACGACAGTTGATTAAACATAATAAATATGCTTAACAAAAGTGAAAATAGTAAAAACATAGTGATACCAGACACCAAAGTTGATTACAGAGTTCGTCCCTGATGGACTACATCTCCGGGACCGCTTTCAAGATGGGCGGCCGCTTTATTAGGGTTGAAACCAAGGAGTTAGATTACACAGAGAATAGACCAGACTGAATGTGCTCATAGGCACTTATGATCACTGTCAAAAGGAAGCTCTCTGAACCAGATTTCCAATGCCTATCACAGTTCCCAATTCTGACTCTTGATGCTCTTGTTACACTAAAAACAAAACAACCTGTCACATCTAGAATCTGCATACAAAAACTCCAAAACCACTCTAATGTCCTTCAATGGACAAAATTGCCTCTTATAGGCCTGCAGGTACATTCTAACTCCTTTGGGCCAAACATGGCATGAATTAGCTGCATTTTGGGTTTGAATTGGTTTGGTCTAGTTGTGAAAGGACACCTAGGTGAGAGGTTACATGGTCCTTGAATTAACATAACCAAAACTTAATTTCAAAAACCCAAAAATAACATTATGTTATTACAGAACCGTTGGCGGATTGGTGACTGGGTAGAGGAGGTTGAATGCCTGCATGTGAAAGGGGTGATCTAATTGTGGTTGGACATTTGGCAGCTATCCCGACGGTTGCGGTTGACGGTTCTAGTAGCTACGTTCACATGCGATAACTATCTGACAGTTTCCTCTGTGCGGTTAGGCTGTTTATAACCTCTGTTGTAGCGTTAACTCCACGGTTTATCTAAACTCTGTCACATGTATCTGACCCTTCGTGGTTCCACTACGGTTTGATGCTGCGTTGAACTCTCTGCTCGCAAACTCTGCTAACACTACCTCTATTCACATGCAATCATGTCCACAATTTTCTCCGTTGCGGTTCAGAACTAGCAGCTTATGACCTCTGGCGTTTACACACATCTAGTCACATGGCTTGGCTGCGGTTAGAACCCAGCATGGTTAGAGGTGGCAGTTATGTGATTTTGTATTGTTATTTGTAATGTTTTTTAATGTTTTAATATGAATAGGCCGAGACTTAGGTTTTTAGGTTTAAAACATAGTTTTGTTTTTGCAATGTGTTGCGATGGTACGAATAGGTTTGATAGGTTAGAACTAGGGTTCTAGGTCTAGAACTTAGGTTTTTGATGGTTTAATGCATGGATTTTTAGCATAGGTTTGTATTAGGCTTAGCTTTAGTCATTAGGATTTTAACATCAAATAAGGAAACCTCTTTACAACTAAATGTCGCAAAATGACATTCAAAACATTAGTCACATGATGACGAACCCATCGGCATCAAAACCTGCGAGTGGATGACAACACATGCCGATGACTAATTCTGTAAAGTGGATGACAACCCAAATCCTACGAGGTGAATGACAAACATATGTCATCGACCAAATCTTGGCAGAATTGACGACAAACACAGGTTGACAGCGAGGTACAAAACTATCTCAACTGAATGCCATGAAAAACCATAAACATTAGTATCTAAACAACTTGATCCATAACCAACATTGTCGAAACTGAACTGAATGTTGATGACGACACTAAACACTGACAATAAACCTGTGCAACTGATCTGAGGATATCCTCCTGGATCATTGTGTGAAGTGGGGAAATGTGCAAGATTAGGGTGTGTGGGAAATAATACGTGTGGAGGGAGGAGGTTTATGGAATGAAGGGATGTGTGGAGAAAATAGGTGTGCAGGGTGGGAGATGTATAGAGTGGGAAATGTGTGGAGATAAGGATATGAACTTTCTTCCACACATGTTAAATTTGAATAACTATAAATATTCTCATGAGAATTCAATTTTGGGGGTCAACATTTGGCTCTAACTTAGGGTAGTAACCTTATTTTTTGTTACTAAGAACTTATATTATGACCAGTTTCCTAGTCAATTGGGCCATGGAGCTTGAAATTTACATGGTTGTATTTACACGAAATATATTATATATACATTATAATAAAAAAAGCAAGAGAATGTGTTATGCAAAGAAATGTTTGAGACAATTCTTGTTCACAAGGAAGTCGAGTAATTGATCATCGATTCCTTTGAGGATATGTGAATTGCGTCCATTAATTTAGTGTATGACATAAGGTCCAATCCATAACACATCAACTCTTTCATGCACTGATGGATTTTCTTTTTCCTTATTCCAAAGCAGCACAATTTTTCCTTTCAAAAAAATCTTGTTGGTTGCTCCTTTATTGAAACTCTTGGTGAGAATTTCTTGTCTTCATTGAATTTTTTTTAAGGCTTATTGTCTTTGTTCTTCCAATTGTATTAGTTGATGTAGCCTGGTTTGGAATGTGGAGGAATCATTTTCCTCCAAATAGTTTGTTGTAGACAAGGCATTTATCTCCATATGTATGTGTAATCTTTCATCCTTCCCATATACTAGGTAGAACGAGGACTATCCAGTACTTTTCCTTGGAGTAAGTATGTTAGCCCATAATGCATCGTCTAATTTCTTGCCCCAGTCATTTCAATTCTCATGTATTGTCCTGTTTAGAATATTAACAATATTTTCTTTTAGTTGATTCTGCCATGTTATTTCCTTGTGGATAATAATTTGAATATTTTCCATTATTATTTCGTACTTTCCCCAAAACTCTATAAATTTGGATATGATGAAAATGGGGCCATTATTAGTAATGAATTTTGGTATCCTGTATCGTAAAAGAATATTTTCTTCCAAGGAAATGATCAATTCCTCAGTGTTTTCTCTTTTTAGTTCCACTACTTCAAACCATTATGTGAAATAGTTAGTTGCAGTTAAAACATAAGTGCAACCTACACTCGATTTGGGATTGATTGGTCTAGTAACATATACGCCCCATTAAATGAATGGATTTCAAGTACAATTATTTTAAGGAGCATGGATTCTCTCCTTTCGCTTCCTACAAACCTCTAACACTGAACACATTTTGTTATCAAGGTGTATGGATCTTTGAAGAGGGTTGGCCAATACAATCCTTCTCTGAGAATTTTATGGGTAGTTTTGGTTGGGAAAAGTGTCCTCCACATACTGCCTCATGCATTTCGTTTATGATATGAGTGATTTTAGATTCATAAACAAATTTCAATAAAACCCCTTCTTTACTTCTCTAGAACAAGACTCCATAAATTAGTACATATGAATTACATTTCATTTTTAATGCTCGCTTTTCTTTTCCTCTCATACCAACAAGAAATTGTCAAGATTTCAAGTAAAAGTTAATGTATTTATACCATTCAAATGTAACTAAAGATTGATTATCATCAACTTCATTGTGATGCTCAATATTTACTGCTTCAACTACAATTAATTTACATAATCCTTGTCCCTTGATAAATTTTAGATGCTTTATTTCTACATCAAATTCTTTCCCATGCACCCTCTCTAAGTTGTTGAATAAACATAATTTTAAAAGGTGGGTAAGGTACATATGCAATGGTGTCATAATTTAATATATAACTCTTAAAATAACCCATTTCCTTTATGAAGACAAACTTTTATTTCTATAACAAAGAATATTTCAACTCATGATCCCAGAGTGATTTACTCATATAAATGATCGGGTGATCTTCTTTCCAATTCAGTTTTCAAGTCAAGACAATAGAAATTGTATAAGGTGAAGTCATTTGCATAATCAATACTTACTAAGACTGGATCTAATTACTCTCTCTCTCTCTCCCTAATAATATGAGCCAACAATATTGCATATCACATATTGCCTACATCTATGAAAAAATTGTTTCAAATGTAAGAAACGTAAAGTTATCAATTTGGAATAATTGGTTAAGTCATCTTGATAGCATGCTATGATCTTTCCAATTAAATATTGAAAGGCATGATCCATGGCCCTTTGAAAAGTTGCTCCTGCATTTTATAATCCAAAAGGAATGCACACATAATCATATGTTCCCCATGGTATAACGAAAGTTTTTTTATGTCTATCATCCTCTGACACCATAATTTCATTATATCCCAAAAATCCCTCTAACATAGACATTATTATTGAGCCTATAATCGACTAAAATAACCTCTCCATGTTTGGAAGAGGGTAATTATATTTTAGTGTACCTTTAGTTAGGTCCTGTAAATAAAATACAAATCATTATCTCCTCATTTTTCATTCGAAAAACAATAGGATTCGATATTCATTCATAATGTTATATCTTGAAAATAATATCGACTTTCTCCATTTTATCAATTTCTTTCTTAACCATCGATTTGAGCTTAGGGTTTATTATTCTTGGTATTTGTCTAATCGGATGCACATTTTCCTTTAATGGGATTGTATGTTGGATGGAATTTTTGTCATATTACTTCATATCTTGATAAGTCCACACAAACACAACATGGAATTCTTTAAATATAACCAAAAATTATTCAATTTCCTCTTAGTAACAATCCACTCCAAGGCTTAACCTTTTTGAATTTTATGTGTCACCAATATTGATCCTTCTCATTTTCTATAAATTTTTCATAGATAATTATTTAGTGATTTATGATCCTCCCACTTGATCCTTCTAATTAAAAATGATTCAATTCATGTTGGGAATTTACTATTAAGATTTGTTCTTCACTTTTTTCATCCTTATTATCAACAAAAAACTGAAGAATGTGTTATTCATCGTTAAAGATTTAGATAGATATTCTCAATTGTCTAGAACTAATGGTCGGAACAACATCTCAACCTTAAAAGAATCAAGTCTTGAATTTGGAACAAAAAGAGAAGCAACAATGGCTAGAAAATAAACTTTATGATTTTGATAAAGATCGTTGTAATATGAGGAGAAAACTGTATTTTTGCACAAAGATATTTTATATCCCATATGCAGGTACTTTGCACATATAGTCTCTCCAGTTTCGTAATATTTAGTATAGTCTAACCGTATGGATTTCATTATTTGAAGTGGCATTACGTTATTAGTAGCTCCATTATCAATCAGAAAATTATGCAAAATAAATTCAGGAATTTTGAGGGATATGTAAAAGGGAGGTACTTTTTCATGTGATATTCCTTGGATCAATAAAAAGCGTGATCAAGACGTTGCAAGAAGTGAACTAAAAGTTAAAAGAGAACTCAATGCATTGGAAATGACACATAGTACGAAAAGAAAGCAAGTTATGTTAGAGAACATCGTTGTAGATAAAAATGGACCTCAAGAATGATACAACGAAAATATTTGATATGATGTGTTTGGAAGAAAATATTTTAATGAGGAAGATTTTTCTTTCATGACATGGCAATGGAGGGAACAATCCTTGAGCTCATATAAGAAATTGCAATAGACAAAGAAGTATAAGGAAAAATGCAGTCTTGTCATTACATAAATTTTAAGTTCTAAAATGGGTATCTTAAGGAAAATTATAAAATAATAATAGAAATAATAAAATAAGATTAGATTACCTCATTAAATTTTGGAGTGGAAAAATAAAAATTTAATTTTCTAACTTGTATTTTCAACTTATCTTCCTACAATTTTAGTCAAATTTCAAGTGGGAGCACTCGTCGGATGCGTAATTTAATTCCAAATCCAAGGAGTACCCATGTTGAATAGTTTCAATAATCTTTCCACAAAAAAAAATGAGAACTATATGCAATCACACTTTTCATGTATTTCTCATTTTTTTGTAGTGGACTCCATCGAAAGTATTCAACATGAGTACTCCTTGGAAGAAAAATTAATTTCCACATCCCACGAGTACTCTCACTCAAAATTTGAGTAAAATTTTGGGGAAATAGGTTGAGAATACAAGTTGAAAAATTAGTTTTGTTTTGTTTTTGTTTTTTTGTTTTGTTTTTGTTTTTGTTTTTGAAATCTATGTGCAAGATAGAGTAGGAATCAAATTAAATTTGAGAATTGAGTATTTATATAAGATTTATTTTGAAGAAATGAGATTGAACTCATTAAGAAGATGATGCATGTATGTGAGATAGGTGAACTCCATTTGAGGACTAAGTGAAATCAATTCACCCTGCGTTGAGAATGTCTAGTGTGGAATTTAAGATTGGGTAATCCCTATTCATCCAATCGATATAACAAAGGATACAACTCTACTCTTTATTTCCATCATTGGGAGACAAATCGTTCTTCTGAGGAGTTAATGTCGCCTCTTGTTAGAAAGAGGTGTCAAAATGATGAAATTTATGTTAGAATGTGTTGATTTAGTGGGTTTATAATATAGATTGCAAAATGAAATGTGTAAGGGACACAATTTCCAATTTGGAAGTGTGTTGAAGGTAAGTAGTTATTCCTTCTATATGTTTTAGGCAATTTGTGAAGATTCAAGAGAATTTGATTCTTGAGGAATCAAGTATCATTTTTATAATTGAATTGTAATTTGAAGAATATCACTCTATGATAACTAAATATTCTTATGTTAGTTTAAATATCGTATTTTGATGATTAATTTGAAAATTGCTTTAATCATGGATGTATAATCTAGATAGGTAAGCCAATGAGTTGTGCCTAGTTGATTATAAGCAATTGGCTTAAACCTTTGATAAGTGAATACAACCCATTTAAATTGTTTATATAAATTGGAGTGCATAGAGGTTTTGAGCAGTGATAATTGAGTCTTTTCTAAATTTGAGTGGTCTGTACAATTGATGAAATTCTATGTGAATGAATGTTGAGTTGCAGGGGTGTTTGAAATATTGAAGTTTAGACTTGGCAAGGTGGTTGAGTATTCCTGGAAGCATAATTGGTTTCCTAACCATTGCTGGATTCTTGTGATATTTGATAAACCCTGTAAAATGCATGTTATTTGCATAATTTCCAGTTTTAGGGGTTTTTGAATCTATGAGTATTAATGGGTATATGGTCATGAGAATCTATACTAGATTGTACTTTGAAAGGAATAGAGATAAGGAGATACTTTGAAAAATCTTGTAGTGTTTCTTCTTGCTACTCATTACAAGAACAAATATTTCATGTCACTGGATGAATAGTGAGTTTGATTTGGAAAAGAGTAATTCATGTGGCAATAACAATCCATCCAACAAGGAAGCCAACATCAATCTACTACAAGAAAGATGAAAAATTATATATATGAGAAGTGAAGCCGACATCCATCTACTACAAGGAATATGAAAATTTATATATATGAGAAATGGCATTATATGGTTGTAAACCTAACACATACAAGAGCAATGAGCACAAGCCTTCCTCCTTTTTTTTTTTCTAGATTCAATTTATTTCAATAAACAGACAAGGGCATTGACAGTATTAATTTTTCTAAAAGTTTGGTCTTCATTTGCGCACTTGAAAGTTTGTTTATGTTCTTACTACGTACTTTGGAAGGATGTGCATTTCCTTTAGCTAGTTGTATTCAAACCTTGTGATGAGAACTTTAGCTTTGACCACGAAATACTAATATATCAACCACTAATAGATGCAAGAAAAAACATATAATCAAAACACTCAGTTACGATCCTCCTTTTCAATGAAGTTTCTACCCAAATGCTTTGAAATCAAGAGCTCCTTTACACTCTATAATCTTTCAAATCTAGATTGAATAAATGCACTTGCTCAACTTCTTTGATCATCAACATTTATATGGTTTATGACCCCTCTTGAACTCTTTGCAAGTTCACCACATCAACATTTATATTGTTTATGACTCCTCTTGAACTCTTTGCAAGTTCATCACATGTGATGATTGTGGTTGTACAAAAATTTCCATGGATCTTAGTGGTTGTTTGATGAAAAGATGGCCATGTTTTTGGTTTAAAATAATCTAGTTTCTCTTATTATTAAAACCACTTTACATAATAAAATTTTACAAAATTTCTCTCTCATGATGAAGGAAAATTTGTGATCCAGGTGGATGTTGATGGCCACCCACCTATCCCATTTGGACCCCCACAACTATCTCTTTCATTTTTTCAGTTTCCTAAATTGTAGCACAGTTTACCATTTTTAGCAATTTTTCGGGTCCTAAACTTCCGGAGCCGTTTTGAGGCCCTAAATGATGTTTTTTTGGGAAATCTAGGGGGCAACATGTGTCCATGGACCAATGTTTCCTTACCCAAAGTGGTAGTGCTCGGATAGATCTTTCTAACGAGCTATTGTACGCGTCAAATGGAGATCGTATGCCAAAGTTATGACCCCGGGAAATTGATGTACCAATTTACCCAAACGGGGCCCACAATTTGGCGTTTCATCTTCTAGGGTTAGGTTTTGGGATGTGGATGGTTTTCCATTGTTTCTCAACAATGAATAGGCCTTCGAGCCTCATTGTAACACAGTTCAGAGGCATGTAGCTGCCACATCTCTTCTCAGAGATAAGCTACCATCGCCCTAGCTGGTTTATTTCCATTACTGTTTGTAAGCACATTTCAGTATTTTACATTAATGAAATGAAGTATTATTTCCACTGCATATCTGTGTTTATGGCTATCTTTGTAATTTGTTGCCTTCCTGTTTAAGTCCGGATCAGTGGTATCAGAGCAGTCTGCTTTTTCTCTGTTTTTCTTTGCATGTCCCCAACAAGGTCAGGATATAACAAGTTAGGCCTTGAACTGGTCGAACCTTTGCAAGACCAGCCTCGCAAATCCCGACGGCCTCCCATGGTGGATGAGAAGAAAGACGAGGGGGCAGGAGATCCTATCAAAATCTTGCTCGAAGAAGCCCTCGAGCGACAACGGAACGCGATGATGGACAACTTTGCGTAGATCCTTCAGCGGCTACC
>APFE030895422.1:67711-101230 GCA_000404065.3 Pinus taeda
ATGTGGTTATTTTCAAAAGGAAACTGCATTTTAATTTGGAAGAGGATCTTATCAAAAGACATGGATTTATTCAAAGCTACAAAGCCTAATGGGTTACTGAAAAATAAGTTGGAATATGGGATCATGATACTTAAATTGAAAAAATATGCTTTCCTTTTAGAAACATTATAGTTATAAAATGTTTTTTGAAAGCATTAGAATTTGAAATTGGGCCTTTCTATCAAGACAAATTCTCATTAATAGAATGTACTTTCCTACCCGAAACGTTGTAGATATCCAAGAAAAACTTGAAAAGCATAAGAGAACTTAGCGTAATGTACTTTCTTTCTTTCCTTCCTTAATATTATTAAAGGGTTGAGGTTCCCCAAGTCATCAGGTAACATTCAAAGGAAATGAAAGTTAGTAATAGTCCAATTCACAACTGAAGATGTGTCACAAATACGAGGGGGCATCTCCTCCAAATCACGAAAGTGCTCCAGGTTAAAATCTAGCATTATTGGAAGCTTAATGCTCGAATGGGTGTTATTGAACCCATAAATTTTTCCAATCAACACTAAAAGCTTAAAGATAGCTTCTCTAAGTCCTACATGACTTTACTATGGTCTTGAAGTGGGGGCACATGCAGGCTCTCCAAGTGAATAGTCTTAAACTAAGTGAAGATAAGGCCGATAAATCATTCAGTGTGGATCTCTTTAACCCATAATTGAATACTATGTCTCTCTTGAACCCATAATTGAATACTATTAGGACTTTCAAATTTTTCATGGAACTCAAAAATGTTGGAAGAAAGTATTTGCTTCCAGAAAAGAGTAAAACTAAAGCCTCTGCTTGAGGACAATTATTGTCACACCACTAACACTTCTCCATGGAATATGTATAGGTAAACCACAAATGTAGAATTCCATTAGAATATTGTGTTTATTGAATACACAAATGAAATCATTGCATTTCTTTAAAATATTTTTTGAAATCAAAATTACCGAAATTACATATTGATAACCTAGTGGGTGTAGGATAAAATTCACCCGTGTCATTCACAGAAAGCATGAGAAAAACCGAATACTATATATAAAACCAAGAAAAATTCAAATTCATCACTTCTAGGGACCTCTTAACCACCCTACCAATACATAAGTATGTTCTTGTTTGCAGTTAGAAAAATTACCCAAATTACAATCTGTTTACTCCAACATATGTTGGAAAGTTATAGAAGGATGACTAGTGCAATCAATCCATTCATTTTAGCCCTGGATTTGTTTTAGTTTAAAACAAAAGTATACAAATATACTTGTCCAATGTCTATGCTTTAACCATTCAGCTTAAGATGTTCTTACAATATAATTTCCTAAGTCTATTTAATATATTCATTATCATAAAATCCAACCTATATATCCCTCTAAGCACTTGGTAGACCCAGAATTAAGATGGATCTAAGATGATAGAATTTCCCCTTTAAATAGTCTATGTTCAAATGAATACCATGGTATTATCAATACCATGGGTTATCATAAACTGGTAGACCCAGAATTAAGATGGATCTAAGATGATAGAATTTCCCCTTTAAATAGTCTATGCTCAAATGAATAACATGGTATTATCAATACCATGAGTTATCATAAACCCAGAGCTTAAAAATTACTATTAGTAATTTATAAAAATTAATAAAATTAATAGTTGATTTTTATTTTATTTTTTATTTTAACCAAGCTAAAATGCTTAACCTACATTAAATTACAACATCCATTCTTGATCCACCAAGCCCCAAGAGGATCAAATATTTTTTCACTCTATAGTTTGCATATCACGATATTTCATACCTCTAGGGGGTTAGTAGATCCAGATAAAAGATGGATCTATGCTAGTTTAATTCCCCCATTTAAATAGGCTACATTCTAGGTGAATACCATGGGTCAATACCATGTGCCATTTTGGTGAATACCATGGGTCAATACCATGTGCCATATTTTTATTAATTCTAATATTAGGGTTAATAATGGTTTTTTTGCATGGTATTAATAACAATCTAGTCCATGGTATTTGTCCCATAGTATTTTGCCCATAGGTTTCACCTAAATATAACCCATTTTTGAGTGTTCGTAAATATAAGGTGACTTATGGAGTAAATATAAAAAGATGTTCTATTTGTTTACCATACCTCTCATTTATTTATATTTTTATTAATTTACCATACCTCTTTTACAAATATGGTATTTGGCCCATAGGATTCACTTCACTTAAATAAAACCTCTTTCTTGAGCCTTGATAAATAGAACGAGGGTTATGGACTAGATATAAAAAAGATGTTTTATTTATTTACCATACGTCTAGTTTATTTATATTTTTATTAATTTACCATACCTCTTTTATAAATATGGTATTTGGCCCATAGGATTCACTTAAATAAAACCTATTCTCGAAATTGGGCGAATGAATTCACTTAAATAAAACCTATTCTTGAAAATGGGCGAATGGAAGGTTGTAACTCATAATTTCAAGGGCTAAATTTACCTTTTTTACCCTCTCCCTTAAAATAAGGTGGGCTATTTGAGGTGATTTGTAAAAATGTACTATGATACAAAATAGCCCACTAAAAATTTAAAACCCCTTAATTTCGCCAAAGGGCGAACATTCGCCCCTAAAATTATCCTTGGGACCCACGTTCCAATAGTTTTTGGTTATCTTTAAGCCATCATCAAGAGCACTTCCATTTTGCAAAAGGATTCATCTTCTCACCTTGTTGAGAGGGGAGAATTAATGGTTAGTTACTAGAATTGAAGAAATATCAAGCAATTCTGAGCCACAACCAGAACAAAAGCCAGTTGTAGAGCCTAGAGCTAAATTCAACCATAGTTAGATTTAGAGCTTTAGCTAGAGACATATTTATGCTCCATTAGCATGTTCTTGGTTAATGGCCTGCATTAAACCACCGTCGGTAGAAGAATTCAATTTTTGTTGTGTCATTTATGGTCAACTTTAAACTGACATCAAGAAGCACTTCCACTAGCAAAAGACTTCAGCTTCTAGCCAAATTTGGAATTGTTATAGGAACCGCTTTGATATTTAGTTCCAGAGTTGGCGGTCAGCCTTAAACCACCACTGATAGAGAACTCGTGTTCTTCCACCTCATTTGGTTTGTGTTATTCCTTAAACCAACATTTCAGAGAGCACATCCAGCCATTAGTTTCCATGCATTTGTGCACTTTAGCTCTTCTCTTGGACTCATATACATCTGTTCAAATTAAAGAGGGGAATGTTGGACACCTAATCTGTTAGGGTTATGGCATGGAATCTGTACAATTATTGAAAGTCCAAGAAACTTTAGAAGTTAAATCTAATGGTCAAAATATTTTATTTATTTGTATATCATCGTTAATGAAATGCAATTCACATTTATCTTTCATTCTAGTCTACACACGCACACACACATATATATATTAAAGGATAATTTCTTATTAGTGTTATTCATAGACACCGAAGTCAGCGGTCGCTAAGCCCACGACAATATCCATGTAGATCCACCCAAAGGGATCGCATCTCACAGGCTCATTAGCAAAGCCTAACCCTGTGACCTCTAATTAACGAGGTGATTTAGCGACGAAAACTCAACCAATTAAGTGAACCCTCATAGCTAAATTATAAAAAATAAATATTAATATTACAATTAAAATTAAGCATGGTTCAACATTCATTATATTTAATATTTAGCTACCAATTTTATCTTATTAAAGCTTAATGCTCGCATACTTAGTTGCCTATATAATTTTAGAGGGGTAACTTCTAAATTGGGCCCAGTAATGTATGTTAATGTATACTATTCTTTGCACTTTTTTTTTAAAGCCTAAATTTTAATTTAATTGATACTTTGAATGGAGATCTTTTGAAATAATGATAATATTGATTTATTTGGTATATATAATTTTATATTAGTAGTTAAATCAAACATATAAGAGAGTTTTTTATCTTTTTTTTTAACTATAATATTATATTTGTATTATAAATATACATTAAAAAAAATGTAATAGTACATTGAATCAAATATTGGTTTTGCAGGATTTGTGAATGTACCTAATTTTAACTAGGATAACTATTGTATTATTCCATTGAAGATAGTTTTTGGCAAGGAACTATGTTAATGCCCAAAGATGTGTGTGTTTGTTTTTTTAAAGGGTTCCCTATGGATTTAAAGCCTAACTTTAATATAAAAAACAATACCTTCCAAATATTTAACCAAAAATCTTACATCCAACTATGAAAAATACTCATAGAGATGAAAATGATGAAAGAAGAATTAAGAGATATAATAGAATCCTTTAATATTCACTTGAATATCTCGATCATCTAATATGACATAAAACACACATAATGATATTCTAATGGTTTAACAATACAATGGAATTTAGTTACATGAAATCAATGCAACAATTTGTCTTTGCATAGGTATGACATAAACAACCTAATTATATCATAGATATAAATATAAAATATAACTTTTCCAACTGAAATAAGAGAAATTAATCCTTAGCTTCACCTCTCAAGTGTTTATATAACTTCAAAATTGCTCTGATGAAATAGAACATATAACTTACATGAAATATACATTCACAAAAGATAACAAATTACCATATGCTAAAAGAATAATCTTTTTTGAATACAAAAATGCCAATTTCCCTCTCCAAAAGTGAACCCTTTTCATGAGTAATTCATGACTTTTTATACAAAATAGACATAATAATCTAACTATTTAAATAGAAAATGTTTTCCACAAACCAATCACAAGTTGTCATTTGTCCTCCGTTAACTAAATTATGTTGGAGAAGTTGAGAAAATTATGAAGCAAATTTGATTAACCATTCCCATTTTAATACAACTAGATAACTATATGATAAAATCTTCCTATAAGAAACATCTAACTCAATATATTTTGCATGCATTGGTGTAGTAGGAAACAACATTCGAACAATGAATGTAAAAATCATTCATCATTTTATCCATTAATACATGTCGAGTTAATTTGCTAGTCCTATCTGAGAAATCACTTGAATTTTCCCTGACTTCGAGTAACATATTTCTATCCCAATAACTGAATGGCATTCCCATTGTTTCCAAAACGTGAAATTTTGCATTAAAAGCATCAACCTCATTTTATCTCGCACTTCTTGTATAAAATTCCTTTTTGTAATTACTTTATTGGCCTCCATAATCACCATAGTTCTTTCATGCACACCTGCTCTTTTTAGTTGTTCTTACTGAATTGAAATATTTTACTTTTTTAGTGGTTTGTATTCTGCAACAATGCTCTATATTCTGCAACAATTTGCTTTCTCTTTGATAATAAGAATTGATTCCGCTTTTGAGCAACATTATAAATTATTTCATCTCAAAGTATCTTCTTGGCTTGGCTTTAATTAGTGATTGTGTACAAACTAATTGACTTTCGAACCATTGTATTTCTCTTTTCATTCTAGCCTTTATTTCTTTCTCCTTACTAATGATCATATTTTTATATTCCAAATCCTTCTTGAGCTTCCCTATTCCAATGTTCTTTACTAATAGTAGTTTTTTTAGATTTTGCATTTCTTGATCTTTAATGCTTAGATTTGACAAAGCATTTGCCAACTTTTCTAATGGATCCACCTCAATAGTCATTTCTTCAGTTTTGATTGTTGCACAGGCATGTTCACTATTATCCTTTGCCAGATTTTCAATTTATTGCTCATGCTTTTCATTCTATTTATTTTTCTCCATAATCAAGGATAGTAAATGTTCCTTTTATTTCTGGATTGTTTCCAACTTTGGTGTTTGCACATGCTCTAGAGCTATAGCTTTCAGTTTTCTCCTAAGCACCCGAATGCTTATATCCCTTGATTTAATTAAGGCTTGTATTGAAGAGGAACCATTTCGATTTGCACCCAATTTGATTATAATCATATCCAAGTTATATGTTTTCATTTTCTTTGTTCTAGTGCAAATTTTCTCTTGTTTCGACTTGGAGGTCACTTTGGTTAACATGCTTTCTAGTTTTTAAGCATTAGTAGTTATATTAGCAAAGTTTTTGTATAACTTGTCCCATGTTTTTCTGTGAAGATTCATTTGATCACCTAGATGAATTTGTTTCAAATCAATAAAGAACTTTGTTTCTTTTTAGTCTTGTGCATTTTTACTAACCTGAGACTTAGGTTCTAAAATTGCCATCTTTAATTGTCTTTTATCAAACTCTAGGGCTAAGAGTAATCTTGTTTATGGTCTTGAGCCCCACTTCCATACTTCACTATAGGCATCTTGTTTTAACTTTAAAATATTGTTCTTTATTTCCATGAATTGAGAGAAAATATTATCTTTCTTATTAGTTATAGTAGGTGAAACATGAGAAGATAATGTTTCTTGTGCAAGAGAGGCCAATGACAGAAGCTCCAGATTGAAAATAGGCTCGCTTAATGTAATCTCTTCAGTATTTACCTTAGAAATTGAAACCTTTGTTTCTTCCAACCTTTGCCTTTTTTGTGCTCTATGCTCTACATTTTCTAGCTCTTAAGTTGATGCTAACTATTGTGTTTCAGAAAATACCCTTTTAAGTTATTTCTCCTTTTTCATGGAGTTTCAATGATCGCTTATTTTGGGGACTATCTTATTCCTCTATTTACATGAATAATTGGTTTGTGGTCTTGTTCTCTAACCTCTTTGTTGACAAACTACTCAATTTTAGGTATTGGCACATGCCTATAAGGAGTTGAACCTTTCTTAACTCTTTTGTTGGATATAATGTTGTGAGGATCATAGTGCCATATCTCTGAATATGAGAACTTCATCTCCTTCAACATTGCATCAACCTCTTGACTAGATGCTCTTGTATTAACCAAAAATGGTCCCACTTCTACCTTAAATTTGAACATGGCAGGATTCTTTTTGATACAAAATGAATTTGATTAACATTGAGGCTTTGTCTTATGAACTCTACTGCAAGAATTGTTACGGGTAGGAAAACATGAAGCCTATATGGAAGTAATTCACAACCATAGACTCTGGTTTTAGTGAAATCCTTATATAACTACAAATCTCCAAATTTAGTCCCTTCACTGAGTTGTAATATTCTTTTGATCTAGAGAAATATCCTTGGAGGAGGCTAATCATATAACAAGATGAAAGAAACTGACAAGAAATAATTGACAAAGAGAAAAAGAAAAGTTTGGAGAATTCTCTCTCATCATTGATGTCTAACGAATTACGAATAGAATATTCCCACTTGAATCTTGAGTTTGCAAATATAAATTGGAAAAAAAAATGGCTTGAAGGTAAACCAATATTGACTGATATGTGAATGACTTAGTAAGACTATAACTATCTAATTATTCATTTATAACACCAGCTAAATATTAACTAAAATGAAACCTGACAAAATACTTCTTCAATGGTGATAAGGATGTTAAAAACCCTAAAATGGTATCAACTATTGACTATTCATCATCATATCTTAATAGGCAACAAATCATAGAAATAATTTCTTGGACATTTTAGGAAAAATGTTGGATGAATAAGGAATATTACTTTCAAGCATTTAACAATTTATAGGAAAATGGGACTTAAGAACAATAGTCTTCTCTTCAAGGGTTAACTCATTGTATAGCCGAATCAACAGATCTTCATTTGTTGAGTTTGATCAAGCATTAAAATATTCATCATTTCTAAAATTGATGCAAAACTGATGTAAAATAACACAGATCTAATTTTTATACAACGGCCTGCTTACTTGAGAGGTATTGTTATGAGCACAATAAAACAAATTCTAGTTATGTGAAAGTTTGAGGGATAATGAATTAGGCTAGATATGATTCCTATACCAAAGAAATATTGTGGAGGTCTTGGAAGCGCCAATGATTCTTGAAGATAATATAACTCAACTTCACATTGGGTTTCATGGGCATAAGCTTTCCTGTCTATTAATGAAAAATCATCAAAATTGAGTGGGTGGAAAGCTTCTATTATAAAGGGTTTAGAACCTTTTACCTTCATTTCAAATAATTAAGTAGAAATTATGTATATGAGTAATAGTTGAAGATACCCAGAATAGTTAAAGGTATTATGTTGGCAAAAGGACAAATCTTGGAAGTTATGGAACATAGAGGAATGTGTGGAACACTATAAAACTATGCTCCAATGTCACGTGAATAAGATAAGCAAACCCCATTTTTTCCTTATACAATTATTTAACTATTTCGAACTCTTGCTACCTTTTGATTTTTGCTAACGATGTGTTGGCGATGGACTGACGTTGATTAGGCCCCACAGTCACATCACATGAGAGGAATCAAGGGAGGGTTGAAATTAAATTTATTGCTCAACATACATCATGAGGGTTTACTACCAACAAAAAAATCAAACCCCCTCCCCCCTTCATTAAACTTTGGAGGGTCAAGGGTGGCCAAAATAGCTTTCCCGCCAGTGATTCCAATCGATCAACTCAATACTTTTTGCAAGAAGCCCATCTTTTATTTCATTAGTACTTTATTTTTTTTTGTTGGTTTGACCCAATGGGGATATGAACCTTGAATCTAATGGTTTACATATACTTTATAACCCAAAAATTTCCAATTGAGCTCCCCCTCGTGGGCTTCATTGATACTTTATTAAAATTAAAACTTTAAACTTTATATAATCTATATAATAAAGTTTAAAAAGAAATATACTATGTTTCACAGGGACCCGTCCCCACCAAAAAAACCACGTACCCTGAATCCCTGCGTTTCACGGACTTTTGGACCCTTAGAAAACATCCCTAAACTATTGAGAAATTCATTAGGGACTCGAGGACTTCCTAGTTATGCCCATGATGTTTCAAAAAGATTTCAGGGATGTTCCAAACATATTTTAGGGATGTTTTTGGCAGATTTCAACTGGGTAGATTTTAGGCATGTTTTGGGAAGATTTCTGAGGGATAATCCAAGCATATAGCTTAAATTTTAACAATCATGGACATTGATGATTAAACATTATGATCAATTTTTAATCCATTATTTATGTAATTCATTAAATCTAAAAAATTTGTACAAGTTGCAGCTCAAAACATGGGTTTTGTATGATGGGTTTCTATTAGAAAATATAAAATTAAACATTTTAAAAGGCTAATCCTTGTGGTTATTGTGTTTGTTCTTACTCATTATTTAGATCATATCAACTTTAAAATATTGTATGTGGGTTTCGAAAAGTCATTCAAGCTTAATACTTCCACCATCCCAACATCGAGCATTATGAAAAGAATCAAATAGTAGCGACTTGGATTGAGTACAAAATGTTTAAATAATTTCCTATTCAATCCCCTTTTTAATCTAAAATATGAATTTAATCTCTTTGCAAAACCAATTTAATATCCCCCATTTCTTGAGCACAAAGCTATTATTTCCTCTCACCTAATTGTCTCCTCTAGGATAGAGAGAGGGGAAAATTATCAAGGGCACCAAGGGAGGTTGCCCAATTTTGATATTATTAGTATTAATAAAAATGGATAAATAATTATTAATAAAAGGGGGAAAAAGTCACTTAGAAAAAGTAAGTGGCTCATCAATCAAATAATAAAAGAAGAAGTTCTAGAAGGATGGAGTACGTTCAAAAAAGTCTTATAAAAGGGGAAGAGGAAGTCATTCCTAATCATTCTATCTTGTGATTTCTTATTGTCATTGGATTGGAGCTCAAGCGAGTTTCAGAATGAGGGTGTAACAACCCTTGTTTAAATTTCCATGTAAATAAATAATGTATGGACATGGTAAAAGAAAAATTCAAACCAAGATTATGGGACATGTATTCCAAGTTGAATGACGGGAAAAACATAACATTGGGATCCACTTGTGGTTAATTATTTATCGGATATGGAAATTGGCATTGGCGAGAGGCAAAAGGAAATAAATGACAATTAATTATTATAAGCCAGCAAATCCATGAGGCAAAATGCAAAAGAAATCAAGGAAAATGAAATAAATTCCACTTCATCAAGTGCGGAAGAGAAAGAGACAAGAAAAGGAGAAAAATAGTAAAAGAGTATGCATGTAAGGAAAAATGAAGAAAAATGAAAAGAAAAGAAAAGAAAATGGGAGAGAGACCATTCTATCATTCCTTTGGGGAAAAGAGAGACAAGATACAACACTTGGAACACAAGAAAAACAAGGAGCATAAGAAAGACACAAGCAAGAATTTGTGTGGCAGCCAAGAAGAAGAAGGTTTTGAGCAACAACAAGAAGGGGTAGAAAAGGATAGAGAAAATAGCTAAGGATTTTGTAAGTGATAGTGTGCATATTTGGTTATCTTGTTGGGATTTGAATGCATCGTTCATGCATTGTTTTGCTTGTCATTTTTGTTAACATTAGACTGACAACCATGTACAACCTTGTTTTAATGTCATTTCCTAGATATCCATGATGTAGTGGGTTCTCTGTTTGGTTGAGCTTTGGATGCCAATAGATTTTGGATCTTGGTTGAGATGGTCTTAGGAAAATCCTAAGGGTTTAGTTTGGAGATAGTTTTATCTGGGTAGGCTCTTGACAGGTGGGTGGAGACAAGAAAATTCCTCTAGTATGGTGAAGAAATTATGAGGAATCCAAGCTTGTGTTGGTTTTGGTGATTTTTGGACCTGGTGTTGGATGAAATTGTTGTGGCTTGAGGGTAGAGTTGGTTTTCCTCTGGATTCCCTGTATGGTTATGTTTGGGTTTATCCCATGTAATCCCACATTTAGGCATGGAATATGGCAGATGGGTGATTGGGCTAGAAGAAATAATTGGTTTAGCCACAATCTATGTTCAGGTGGAACGAGGAATTCGTTGACTTGGTTGGAACTTTGCATATGCTAATACATGTTACTCTTTAATGACGATTAATAAGAAAAGGTTTGGTTTAATGTGTTTATTATGTGACTGGTTTGTCATGGCTTCATCCTTGTTAAATTCTTGTTACATGCATTCTATATTTCCTATTATATGAAGTGTTATTGTTATTGATCTTTCTCGTGTTTGATAGGGTCTTTGATGTTTTATATGGATGTATGAGCTAACTTGTGGTTATTGCAGCTAGCATGAGAGGGCAGTAAGCCTCCTTAATGAATCTCTGAAAAAAACTAATGAAATAGTGAAAAACTATGCATCCAAACCTATAGATACCCTAGTCATAACATGTTTGTAAAAATGAATAACTTGTAATGGGCAAGGTTAAGAAAGAAAAAGGCTTAGAATAGAGCGTGGAGACTTAGGAACCTGTTGTAATGAAAACTCAACACCCCCATTTTGTACTTATTTATTTCAAATAATGGGGACCCTTTCCAAATATTTTTAGCTAAATCACCTTTTTTATATTTTCTTTTAGTTAAGTGTCCTATAACTTTGTCAATTTTTAATTTTCATCAACTTTCTATTTTGATTGCTTCACTGAGTTCGAATTTTTGATAGCTGTCCATTAGTATTTGTTTCATCTCATTTGGTTACACGGTTTGCAAATGGTGCTCATCCAAAGTTCGATAATTTTTATCGCTTAGGTGAAAAAATTACAAAATGTATATTATTTTAATTTTTGTAAATAAATTAGTAATTGATTATAAATATTAATTCCTAGTTAATTTTTACTAATTATATCATTATTCGCTAGCGGTCTTACAAAATATTGTAGTCAAATTGTAGAATAATTAAAATTATGTGCTTTCACGATCTCAGTAATTTATTCCAATGCCAATTTTAAAAGAAAATATGAAACCTAAAATCTCAAAATCGCAAAATAGCAAAGTGGTTGTAGTTCATTTTGTCAGAATTTTTATTACTAAGTGGTTGTAGTTCATTTTGTCGGCTTTTTAATTACAAAGTGGTTGTAATTTATAATAGATGAGTCCCACTCCAAGTGGGCCCCTCTTCACCTCACCTCCTCTCTTCAATACAAATCCCGATATAAAAAGTCCCTATAACAAATCTCAATAGAAAAGTCCCAATAGAAAACCTCTGATATAAAATCCCGATACTTTTAAAATCTTGATATTTTAAAATTCCCGATATTTAAAAAAATTATGATATTTAAAAAAAACCTGATATTAAAAAAAAAAATTGATATCGGATATCGGACATCGTCAATTTTATGCGATTCGTTTTAAAAACTTAGGATAATTGTAATTTCTGATATCCAATATTTCTCTCTGCATAAGGTTTGTCCCACTCTTAGGTCACTCCTTTTTTTAAATGATCCATACTCCTTAAACATTATTTGGAAGTTACATGTTTGAGCTGCTCCCTGTTTTCTTTTGGCAGGTTCCCCCTTGGGCTTGCGTTCATGGAGGTGTTGGGCACTCCCCAGAAGCCTATTTCCCCTCCCCCTTCTCGGATCTCATCATTTGAGGCTTTTAACTAGCTTTTGAATGGACTCCCAAAGAAGAAGAATGTTGAAGCTACGAAATTCGTCAAGAAACTGGATGGTATTCCAGAGATCTCTCTTTCTCCGGAAACCCCGATTCAGGTCGCATTGTCTTTGTCCGAGTGAGCTCTCATCGGCCAGTTCACTGGACTATGGCCATCCCCCAAAACCACTGAGCGTTGGGTCAACAGAAACTAGGCGTCGTTGATCAAAGAAAGTGTGACCTCTTACTTTCTGGGGTGAGGATTCTTCCTCTTCGAATTCACTTCAAAGGACGACAAAGATCTGATCTTTTGAAATGGCCCCTACTTCATGGGCCCTTAGGATTTGTACCTGAATAAATGGACTCCGGACTTCGATCCAGCAGTAGATGTACCCAAAGTTGTCCTGGTGTGGGTTAGGCTTCCAAATCTCCCAGTTCATTGTTGGAATTGGGATTCTTTGATGCACATTGGAAATGCCCTGGGGAAATTCATAGATCAAGCGAATAACAAGGACCAATATGATTGTGCCAGGATCTACGTAGAGGTAGATCTGGAGGTGGGACTTCCAGAGGCCATCAAAATCAAGGTAGGAAGCTGGACGCACGTGCAAAAACTAGACTATGAACAGTTGCCCTTCAATTGCTGAAATGCCATGTTTATGGCCACTTCGCCAGAAGCTGCCCATCCATCAATGAAGTTGTACAAGGGAAGGAGGACGGCTAGAACCAAGCCAAACAATCCAAAACTTCTTCCAAGACTCAGCAGTCGGGAGGCACTAATGGTAAAGGTCCTTATCAGGCCCCTGCTCAGGAGATCCCGCCCAAGACTGCCCCAGAAAACAAGTTCGATCCTCTTAGCTCACAACCAGAGGACACCAATGAAGTCGTGGTCCAAAAAACAGTGACTTCAAAAAAAGGTCATCTGCCTATCTTTTCCAAGGATACGGGTGTTGCATAAATCTCAAAAGGAACCCCCGTCGAAGTTGAGGAATATGACCAAGAATCGGAAGACTCGGAGGAGGAAGGAGAAATAGGTGATTCCCAAACCTCTATCAGGAGATCTACAAGAGGGCGCAAAACAGATCGGGAGAAAAGAGAGCACGAAACGTACAAGGACAAGTTACAGGGCAGCCAACCAACTCTGGAGAGGTTGTTAGCAAAAAATCTGAAGATGGCAAGAAACCAGCATCAAGGCTCCAAGGGAACCCAGCAAAGCAAAGGTAAATAATGAAAATAATCTCCTGGAATTGTAGGGGTATGGGGAGCAAAATCAAAGAAGAGGCTATAAGAAATTTAATAAGAATAGAAGCCCCGGACATACTCCTTCTCCAGGAGACTAAGATGGAGGAATCAAACTTCCTCCAATCAAGTAAAAAACTCTGGAATAAGAGCAAAGCAACAGTTGTCTCAGCCCGAGGAGCCTCTAGAGGGTTGGGTACTCTTTGGAATGATAGTAGGTTCTCGCTAGTGTCTGAGATTTCAAATACCCACTGGTTGATGCTAAAGTTGCGGCATGTAGTTACTAAAGAAACCTTTTGCCTCTTCAATGTTTATGTGCCGGTTAATGCTGGAGAAAAAAAGACCCGCTAGGATTCAATAAGAAACCAAGCAAATCTGGGCAATCTAGAAAACGTCATCATTGCAAGAGACCTAAACCTCACGCTGCATTCTTCAGAAAAGCGAGGAGGCTGCATTGTGCGAGATCCGGCAAGGGAATGGGCAGAGGATCTCCTTCAAGATTGGGATCTGTTAGATATCAAGCCTGTTTCTGGTAAGTACATGTGATCAAATAAAAGAATAGGCCTTGGACACATTGCAGAAAGGATGGATAGATTCTTTGTTCAAAGTTCCTTTCTTTTGCTTGGTTTAGACTCTAGTATGCATATTCTATCATGTAGCACCTCTGATCACAACCCTATCAATCTCGATCTCCGGGCTCACACTAATCTTGGCCCCATCCCCTTCAAGTTTAGCCCTCTTTGGATCAAGGAACCCAACTTCTTGCAGATAGTCAAGGAAAGTTGGTCCCAACTAGTCAACAGATCTCCATTCTACATATGGGAAGAAAACTCAGAAGAGTGAAATCTGCCCTAAAGTGTTGGGCCAAAGCTCTTCCTAACCTAGCAGTTGAAAGGAAAAAGCTCCAAAGTTAGTTAGACACCCACCATTTGCTCTCAGAAGAGGCATATGTGCCTATAGAAATTCTTGATAAAGAGGTCCAACTCCAACAGCAATACCATAAATCCTGCCTGGCCGAAGAGGAATCATGGAGGATTAAATCCCACCGTCTTTGGCTCAAAGCAGAAGACAGAAACTCTTCATTTTTCCACAAGCAAGCTCAAGCCAGAAAATGTTTCAACTCCATAGCTGAAATTAAAGAAGAATCTATCATTCACAAAGACTTTGCAAGCATCAAACAAGCATCCTTTCTCCACTTCAAAAATATGTACAGCGAAGAGGTGAATGCGAATCAGAACTCTTATCTTCTGGACGGGGTTCCTCCTTCAATTTCTGCTGAGATGAATCACGGACTAGAAGCCAAAGTCAACATGGACGAGGTCAAAAGCACTCTCTTTTCCATGGAACCAGATAAAGCCCCGGGTCATGATGGTTTCTCCGCCAGATTTCTCCAATCCTACTAGCACATTGCGGGAAAAGACCTCTATAAAATGGTCCAAAAATCGCAAGCCTGTCAGAAAATTGGAGGAAGTACAAATTCCTCGTTTCTTGCTCTCATCCCCAAGGAGAAGGGTGCCAACTCTTTCAGTAGATTTCGCCCCATCTCTCTTTGCAACATTGGCTACAAACTGATCACCAAAATAATTGCTATCAGGCTGAAGCATATTCTCCCTAAAATCATTCCAAAGAATCAAGGGGGATTCATCCATGGAAGCCAGCTGGTGGACAACTTCATATTAGTTCAAGAGGCAATCCTTTCAAGCCAGCAGCGCAAGGAAAAAGGTATGGCTATCAAACTGGACTTAGCAAATGCTTTTGATCGTGTTAGACATAGCTTTCTCTTGAATCTTTTACAAAAATTTGGATTTGGGGAGAGCTTTATAAACTGGATCTGAGCTTGCATCTCGGAGCCATGGATTGCTCCTCTAGCCAATGGTAGAGCTGCTGGTTTTTTTAAAGCTTCAAGAGGACTAAGGCAAGGTTGCCCCCTGTCTCCTCTTTTATTTGTTATTCAAGCCTCTGTTCTCAATTTCCACTTAAATAAAAAAAAATGCAAGAGCAGGAGATTTCAGGGATTTGCATTGCGAGAGGAGTCCAAAACATCAACCATGCCCTGTTTGCAAATGATACCCTACTTCTTGGGGTTGCTTCGATCCACTCTACCAATAGATTCAAAGAGGCACTTGATGTGTATTGTATGGTATCCGGAAGCAATCTCAACAAGGGAAAGTGCCACATTTACTGCTGGAATACCACACCCACTCTGCTTAGCTCCATTGCCAAATGCTTAGGATTTATTGCCTCCTCAGTATGGACATCGTTTAAGTATCTTGGGCTCCCTATCTTTTTCAAGCGAGCCTATAGCAGGGATTGGCTTCCTTGAGTAGAAAAAATTAAGATCAAACTCCAGGCATGGGGATTCAACTGGCTAAATATTGCGGGCAAGTCAATCCTTATCAAAGTCGTTCTCAGTAGTCTCCCCTTATTTCAGTTCTCAGTGCTCCTAGCTCCAATCGACATTCTTCAGAAAATGGACCAGCACATTCAAAATTTCTTTTGGAAGGGAGGCAAACAAAATGAGAGGAAAATCCCTCTTGTTAATTGGGAGACTGTCCTTAAGCCTCAGATGGAAGGAGGTCTAAACTTCAAGAAACTACCCCTGCAAAACATTGCCACAGGAGCCAATCTCCTCTAGAAAATTATCGTACCCAAGCCTGGCTAGGCCCAAATAGCACTTTGGAGGAAATACTTCAAAGGCGAGAAGATTAGATGTCTGGATGGGCCTCTCCCCCAAGGCGTCTCTCCATTTGCTCGACTCTGCTCCAAAGCTGCCCCTTTGATCCGCTCCAAGACTTACTGGATTCCTGGAAATGGGAAAAAAATTAATATTTGGACCGATCACATCATGGATCGTGATTCGATTGGTGACTATCCCTCCGTGAAGGCACTGAGAGATTGGCTGACTGCTTCAGGAAAATCCATGTTGTGGGATATATCCACATGGGATGGGACGCGTTGGGATGGCTGGAGCTTGATCGACTTGCCTTCGGATCTCCTCCAAGACTCCATCTGCCTCCGCGCTATGCTGAATGGAATTGCCCCCTCGCACATCCGCAGAATAGACAGGCGTGGTTGGGGTACTTTAACTACAGGTTTCACTGTTGCCCAAGGCTACACAAATCTCGCCTTAATTCCAAACGTCCCCCCTGATCCAGCTCCGTGGAAGGCAGTTTGGGGCATCCCCTCGTTGCCCAAAATCGATATGTTCTATTGGCTCCTATGCCACAGAAAAATACTTACCGATGACAATCTGCAAAGGCATGGATTCTATGGCCCGTCCAGGTGTTCCCTGTGCAGAGATAATGTGGAATGTGCCACGCACCTCTTATTAAAATGCAACTTCGTTGTGTAGGTCTGGAGAGAGTTGATGGACCATTGGAACCCCAATTTCGATATCCCTGTCTCCATAACTAATTTTTTCGCTAATTGGCAGAACAGCTATCCCGGTCCCCCCCTCAAAAAACAAAGTGATTAAAGTGGCTTGGTCTTCTCTCCTCAAAATTTGTTGCTGGAAAATCTGGCTAGAGCGAAACAGCAAAATTTTCAGAAGCATCCAGCACGATGTCAAGGTGGTAGTGGCTAAGACAAAGCTCCAATTAAAAGAATGCCTGGGAGATCAAAAAGACGACTTGAATCTCAATTAGCTAGACACTATTTGGGGGACCTCCTTAAATCTGCAATTCCACCAAGCCATCATAAACATTTTCTCTCCTGAGGAATGGCAAATAAGGGGAAAAAATAAGGAGAATTTTCAAGACTAGGTCTCCAACCAAAAGGTGCACTCTCTCTTCTTTGATGGGGCAGCAAAAGGAAATCCTGGCAAGGCTGGGGCAAGAGGAACTATTAAAAACACTGAAGGCATATCGACCCACAGCTTTGCCTGGGGTCTGGGGATCAACTCCAACATTCAAGCTGAAGCATTGGCCATCTACCAAGGTCTCAAGTTGCTCTTGAAACTGGAAATCAATGAGGCAAATATTTTTTGGGACTCGCAAGTGATTATAAAACTCATGGTGACTAATTCTACCCCTTGGGACTTAAGATTAGCAAGGCTGATACATAGAATTAGAAGCTTGGGGAAGTTGTTCCAAAACCTGAAATACTTTCATGTTCTGAGAGACAACAACAAAGAAGCAGATCTTGAAGCTAATAAAGTTGCTCTTCTCTCTGTCGGGGCAATGATAAGAGACGGGGACGAAACATGGGATCCAATTCCATAATCAATTCAGCTGATATGTTTTATTGTTTGATACTAAATCAGTTTGTTTGTATATTCAAACTTGGGAAAATCACAAAAATCAACTACATTGTTGAACTCAAAAAGAGCTGGAAGCGGAATACAAGCCCCACAGTACTTCAGGAGGTCGATTCTATTTGGATTTGGCTCACTCCCATTGTAATCAGAAGTCTGGCATTTAGGCCATTCAATTAATACAATCCATAACCGTTCCTGTGAAAAAAAAACATTATTTGGAAGTTACAAAATGAACTGTGAGGGTAGTGTAATATATTTTTTATTAATATTATAAATAAAATATAAATATATTATAAATTCATTAATTTGTAAATAATTTAATTATTAGTTTAATTAATTGTTTATTAATTTAATTAATTTGAATTTTGAATTAATATAATTAAATTGATTAATTTGTAAATAATTTTAACTAGTCAAATTAATTAATTGTATATATTTAATTAACTAACAGTTAATTAGAAATAGTGGATTTAATTTAAAATTAGAATTTTTAATTAAAATTTCTTATTTTTGGCATAGGCAACAATTTTTCCAAAATTCTGGCATTTTTTACATTTCAACCTTGGAAGCTCATAAGTTGAGTTTTATTTGGCCAAATCAGGCCGAGGAATATTTTGAAGTGGTTCAATGAGAATATTTTAGATTTGGTCATTAAATGAGTCTAAATTTAGCAGAAAATCAAGCTAAGAATTTGTAAACAAACTTAATTTTTTGAGTTTAATTTTTTGCATTTTCATTTTCTCATAGCATCTGTTAAGTGCAAATCCATTTGACTATGTTCCTTTTTACCAATAAGATCTTTACAAGGATCAACAGAAAGCTCATTTTTCTTTTTATTTATTTAATTAAATTTGATTGGAGATGTTTGTTTTCTAGATTTGGCATTTTTTTTGCATTTTAATTTGCATTTTAATTTAATTTTGATTGGTTTTTGACAGGAGAACAATTAAGGAGATGAGGAAGAGAATATTTGAATCAATGAAATTGATCCAGCAAAAGAAGAAGAAAAAATTGACAAATAAAAATTGTTGGAGCATATTTATGCTTCAACAACTCTCCTATTTGAAATAGATTTTTGTAATTATAAATAGTAGTTTGTAGAATGGAGAAAAGGCTTCTCTCTTCTACAACTTTGTAATTATTTTAGCACTACTAACAGGGGTTTAGAGTTGTAGGTGAGGAGAGAGTGAAATCTCAAATCTAAGAAATATTAGGAATTTATCTTTTACAAATATTAACTATGTATGGGGAGCATAGCTTGCGCTATTACAACTCTTGTTTTAACAACAGAGTTTATGAGTTGTAGAGGATTGTTGGAAATCAGATTCAAAGAATTGGGCAAAAGATGAGGTTTAATCAATCTATGTTTTGAATACCATTATTTTTAATACATATTTCATTTCTTTTGATAACATAATTATGTTATTAGATTTATATTTGTGCACTTCTGCCGATATGATTTCCTTTCTTATAGCTTAGTTATCTAATATGTTTGTTTCATGGTTATGTTATCATTTTTGTCTTTTTCTCTTGTGCATTGAAACCAGATTTATGAGTAACCATTTACTCAGAAAGCTGTGATTTAATCCTAATTTAGTTACTAGTAAGTTTATGTTAACTATTTCCTAATGTTATTGGTTCATCATTCATTGTTAATAGTCTAATGGTTATTAGCATTATAAGAATTACTTCCTAATGTTAATAATTAATCATTCTTGTTAATAGATCTCTAAAAGGAATGTGTTTTTGTATTCACTGTAGAAAATCTGGTGCAGGTTAACACGATAATGAAATATAAATCAAATCAGAATACTATAACCTACTTCTACTATCAATTTGTGGAAGCTTAAAGATCAAGCTGAACAATATAACCAGAAGAAGAAGAATAATCAATCTCACAATACATATGAAAATGCTTTGGGAAAAGCCTCAGCTAAAAACCCCACTATCTGTATTATCATGCAAGGTAGAAATACATAGGAATTATACAAAGCCTTAGCTCTCGCAACTATCCAGCTCTCAATACAATCCTCGCAGATGCTCACAGGCAATCTTGGATGCTCTCCATCCTTCCTCTCTACCCTCCAAGCTCCTATTTCCTTGTGTTGTTCCTCTGGGATGATTCTCCTTCAACCCAGTGGAACACTCTCTCACACACTATCAGAATTGTGCAATCCTCAAGGAGTGATTCCTTCACTGCATGCATGAGTTTTCTTTATAATAAAACACATGCAACTGATAGTACACTATCCTTGACATTAATCTCAACTAGGTTTTTCTCATAATAGACATGCATGAGTTTCTGATGAGGGAATCTTCAATTAACTGGAGTAACATTAGGTAAGTGCATGCATTTATCAACTGACTATTAGCTCACCATTAGTTCCTCAAACAATTTGGAACTAATTTAACTGGGATTAACTCAGTAAACTGAGTTAACTAATTACAACTCAAATATAACTCAATCTTATCTCCTTAATTTAAGCGATAACTCTTGCATGACTTCAGAAAGACTTCTAACTTGAATTTCTCCAACTAATTAAGTCAAAATAACTTAATTAATTATTTCCAAGTAGCTGTTTAGACTAAATTTGATTTTAATTCACAATATAATTCAAGGACAAATTAAATTAGAATATTCTTATTTCCAAATTTCAACACTCCCTCTCAATAAGAAATGGATTATCTACCACCCCGATCCTGTCTCTATGGAACTTGAATTTACACTTTGACAATGGCTTTGTCAAAATGTCAACATTTTGCTCCTCTATCGAAATATACTACAACAACATGATCCTCCCATCATCAACTTGCTTTACCTTGTAAAGCCAATGGGAACTCACAACTGACTTGTTCTCCGATCTCAAAACAACGTCCCAAACACTGTTACGAACTATGGAGTCATACTCCACCATAGCATGAACCCAAATCAGCTACGGCACTACTTCCTCAAAGGAAGATGTCTCGGTCTCAACCCATTCCTCAGCAAGGGCCATGTATCCAGTGTACCTCTTAGGTGACCTCCTCTATCTGCGCTGAGAAGATGGTGCTCCCACATTCTCTCTCGCATCCTCCAACAATATGTCAGCTTCTCTTGTGCGCTTTCGTCCATCTCTTGAAGAATTTGTTTGAGTGGATGTCTCCACTCCTGGAACCTCTACATGTGGCTGCTCCGCATCAGTTTGAGGCTCCTCCTCCTTAGGAACCAACATTTCCTCCACAACCTATAGTTGGAGCTCCCTCTCAAGGGAAACTCGCATGGCCTTCTACTCATCAAACTTGAGATCTCTGCGAACTACTGTCCTTCGACCAATAAGAAAGTACACCTGATAGTTGTGAGGTGTATCAGTGTACCCCACAAATATCCCCAGCTTTGTTGTCGACTCAAGCTTCTTCCATGCATCCTTTGTCACAACGCAATTTACCAATGAACCAAAGATCCTGAAATGACCCACATCTGGTCTCTTACCGGAGAAAGCTTCCTATGGTGTCTTCATCCCAAATATGTGATGCATGCTTCTATTATGCAAATAGACCATTGTACTGCATGCCTCAGCCCACAAGTGAAGTGGTAGGCCTTGGTCATGCAGCATTTCCCTTGCTACCCCTACAATAGCTCTGTTCTTCCTCTCGGCCACCCCATTCTGTTGTGGGTTATGAGGTGTTGTCAACTCTTGTTTAATTCCTTCTGCTGCATAAAAGTCCTTAAACTCTTGAGAGACATATTCTCCACCATTGTCACTTCTCAAGGCCTTGATCTTCTTCCCTGAATCTTTCTTGGCCAAATCTTTGAACTCACAAAACTTTGTGAAGGTTTGGTCCTTCTTCTGCATGAAATAAATCCCACATTTATGAGAATAGTCATCAATGAAAATCACAAAATACCTTTGCTTCACTATGAATGTCGTTAAGAATGGTCCACACACATCAGTATGAACTCGCTCTAAGATAGCCTTTGCTCGACTGTATCGATTGTGAAAGGAAGACTTGGTGTACTTTCCCAAGGTACAACTTTTGTATGTGTCAACTTGCTCAAGTTTACCTTTGGGAAGTCATGTAGATATACGTTGCATTATCTTCAAAGCCCCATGATGCAAATGGCCCAACCGCCTCTGCCACAACTTGCCAATGTCTTAGCTTTGCATCAATTTTGCTTTCGTACTCAATGCTACACAATCATCTACCTCTAGTTTATAGAGATTCTTCACCCGAATCCCTATCCTCTTGGTCTGACTTGTGGCTATGTGTCTTAGGAACGCCTTTCCTTTACTGAATACAAAATCATAGCCTTTTTCCTCCAACATCGTGACCAATACCAAGCTCTTCTTTAGTCCAGGCACATATTTCACATCTATCAAGGTGATAGGAGCTCCATGCTCCCTCTGAAAAGCAACCGTGCCCACTCTTGAAACATTATACCTTCCGTTGTCACCCATCTCTATGTGCATCTTAAGGTCTTTCGCCTCCAAGGCACTCAATAAATTTTTATCACTGGTCATGTGGAATGAGGCTCCACTGTCAAGATATCAGACACAACCCATCATCGATGACGCCATGCATGCATTGAGGGTAACGTCCATTTCGAACTGAGGGGTTAATGCCTCACCTTCTGCTCCTTCTGAGGATTCCTTCTTGGACTTCTTCAATGGGAAATTAATCACATAATGTCCCATCTCATGAAAATTAAAGCATCTCACTTTAGACATGTCACCCTTGTTCCCTCTATGATAAGAATTCAATTTGAAATGGGAAGCCTTCCCCTTCCCTTTCCTTTCCTTACTTGCTAAGGCCAGATTTTCTTCATCATCCTTCTTGGATGAAGAACCATCTTGTTTGCTCCTCCTAATCTCCTCCTGCATAAGATCCGACCACAGTCGTTCCTAATCTAGTAGTTTCTCCCTTCCATTCACAGAGTCCTGGTAGCTATTCCAATTATTTGGAAGGCCAAGGAGAGCAAGGCTCACCATATCATCATCAGTAATAGTTATTCCCACACTGCCAAGCTTACCTCTGTAGGTGGTGAGCTTGTTCAGATATGTGGAAATAGTATCGCCCTTCTTCATCTTGATTCTTCGAAACTTATTCTTGAATGCAAATTTCCTTTGGTCACTACTGTTCTGGTAGAGGTCCTTCAATGTCTTCCACATTGAAAATGGAGTATCCTTCCCATGGAGACTCGAGACAATATGGTCTCGAACTCCCTCAAGGATGATCTGTCTCGCCTTCGCCACACACTTCTTCCACTCAGCCAACTTTTGTGCATTAGTTGAAGCTAGCTTTTGGATTTCTTGAACAATGAATTCCTTCAAGCCATTGTCTTCTAATACAGTCTCCATTCTATCTTTCCATGCTATGTAATTTGAGATACTTGCCAAGGCATACTCGAGTCTCAAGCCATTGAACGCCATTGGCCAAACTTGAAGTATGATATGAATTCGATTTTCACCTACAACCCCAAACTTCAAACTTCAAATTCTCTTCTTAGTATATTGTTCACAACTCTGATACCATGTAGAAAATTTCTACAACTCTAGCTCTGATACCATATAGAAAATATGGTGCAGGTTAACCCGATAATGCAATATAAATCAAAGAATAATACTATAACCTACTTCTACTATCAATTTGTAGAATCATAAAGATCGAGATGAACAATATAACTAGAAGAAGAATCAATCTCACAATACACATGAAAATACTTTGGGGAAAGCCTCAGCTAAAAACCCCACTATCTGTATTATCATACAAGGTGGAAATACATAGGAGTTATACAAAGCCTTAACTCTCACAACTATCCAGCTCTCAGTACAATCCTCACATATGCTCATAAGCACTCTTGGCTTCTCTCCAGCCTTCCTCTCTGCCCTCCAAGCTCCTATTTCCTTGTGTTGTTCCTCTGGGATGATTCTCCTTCAACCAAGTGGAACACTCTCTCACACACTGTCAGAACTGCACAATCCTCAAGGAATGATTCCTTCACTGCGTGCATGAGTTTTCTTTATAAGAAAACATATGCAACTGATCGTACACTGTCCTTGACATTAATCTCAACTAGGCCTTTCTCAGAATAGACATACATGAATTTCTGATGTGGGAATCTTCAGTTAACTGGAGTAGCACTAGTTGAGTGCATGCATGCATCAACTGACTGTTAACTCACCATTAGTTCCTCAAATAGTTTGGAACTAATTTAACTGGACTTAACTCAATAAATTGAGTTAACTAATTACAACTAAAATATAACTCAATCTTATCTCCTTAATTTAAGGCTTATCTCCTTAATTTAAGGGATAACTCTTGCATGACTTTAGAAAGACTTCTAACTTGAATTTCTCCAACTAATTAAGTCAAAATAACTTAATTAATTATTTCCAAGTAGTTGTTAAGACTAAATTAGATTTTAATTCAAAATTTAATTCAAGGACAAATTAAATTGGAATATTCTTGTTGCCACATTTCAACTCATAATATCAGTTAATTAAACTACTTCATTAGATTGATATTTATTATAAGCCAAACATATTTAAATCTCAATCACTTAATTACTTTTCTCTTGGTTGGGTTAGATCTACATCTTCCTTCAATCGAGATAGGTCTAGGATTAGATGCATCTTAGGTTAGACTTTGCATTTTAGTTTTAATTTATACATCCTAGAAGTCCCCTCATACATGGGCAGTCTTTAGGATAGTTTGGTTGAGCCTTAAGTTAGCTTAAGGATCACTCCCTCGCAAAAATTCAACAAGAAGGTTGATCTGATAGCTCTTCTCTATTGGTGAGTAAAAGACATACTTTAAGCCAGTAGAGATAAAGAGAAAGTAATTGGACCTAGTTTAACCAGTTAGAACCACCATTCCAAATGGAAAATGAGTTTCTTTAAGTTCCCAACCGGGTGGTCTCCCTTATAATGTTGAGGTAGACATTCTGAGCCTAAAACATTTTTTTGTGCTAGAAAGAGGGCCTCAAGACTTGTTGTTTTTTAGAGTTTTTGTATTTTAAAATTTTTATTTAATCACAATGGCTCCTCTTATACTTCACATTTGGAGTCGTATCTCTGGATGCGTGTCTGTCAATACTCCACCAGAAATAGTAAGACACTTGTCAAAGGTAAAGTTTAAGGGTAAAATTAGTGTTTCTGCATTTGATTATGCCTTGCAGTTTATTAAAAAAAAATCAAATTCTACTTTCATGATATTGATGAAGTTATTCTATGCATGAATTTTACTCTTATATTCTCAGGGAAAGCCAGAAGCTGGTGTTAATCTCTTCTAGTTGCCTCTATTCACAGTTGGGATTAATTTATTACAATGTTCCTTTATCAATTTGATGGTTATGATTATGAATATGTATGTGATGAATTTGAAAATTTACAAAGGTTTGAAAGTGAATCTTTATGGATTTTACAGTTAGATTTCAATTAAATTGTTTAAGATTCAAAATTGAAGATAACCTTCAGAAATTGAATTGATGGATTGGTTTGAATATATTAGTTCTCTTCCTTGCATTCCCATTTCGTATGAAACAATTACAAGCTTTGATCAATCTCCTTCAAAATTTATTAACATAAATGTGAATTCCAATATGGAGGTGCATACCAATCATAATGAAGTTGCCTCTACCATGTATGATCAATTCCTTCATTTAGTGCACACTTCCTACGGCGTTAATGATGATCATGATAATATCTCTCGTGTTAATGAAATGCAGTCACAAAGCTTAGAAAATTCTCCTAATCAACCACAAGAAAATACTTGTAAAATTCTTGAAGAACCACCTACCATGAAATCTGAAAATCAATATGAATTAAATTCAGAAAAGAAAATTATAGATCAGCAAGTACATGCAGAAATTGGAGTTTTCAATAATATGTGATATGCTGCAAAAAATAAAAAATTTGATCATATTGATCAAATGCCAAATTCAGGGCATCCAAACAACAGTCTTCAAGAAAGAATTAATAAGCACATGATTGGTCATGAATCTGAAATTTATAATGAAGAAAATGCACAAGAATCTATGAATAGAGATGTTTTTAGATTAATTTTTGGAGACTCGCATTTCTCTCTTTATCCTGATAATTTTGTTGATTGTGATTTATCTCCTCTTTGAATTAATATTATTCCAGAAAATAGAGAAGGTGATATAAATCAATTTCCAATTAGTTTTTATCAAGATAAAGAATCATTCATTGATCATTCTTCTGTCATTAATAATAACAAAAAACGCTTTTTATTCCTCCTTATCTTAATGCATCATTTTGGAATGAAAAGAACTATAGAGAATATTATGAAGTCATTTACAATAATTTCTTTGAAATTGAGGATGTTGATTTATCTTCTTATAAATTAAATCCTTGTGATCAAAGTCAAATCATACTTGAAAATGAAGAGAAACACAATACAGAAATTGTTCCAATTGACTCTCATTTTCAAACATTTAATCATACTCATGACTTCATCATTTAAGAACCCATCCCAATCTATGAATATTATGATGATCAAGCTCCCATTCCTATTCATAGTCACGATCTTCTCTCTAATTCACAAGTTGGTGTTAGCAATAATTCTAATTGCACTATTCTAGCCAATTCTTGTGAAGAGGAAATTACTTCAAACCAGTCTCAATTATGTTGTAACAATAATTGTAATATTGTTGTAAATAGTGATTTGATTTTATTATTTTTCCTTCACCTTTTTTGTTTCATTTCAGATTTCTTTAATGTTTCCATTTTTTAGTTTTTAGATATCTTATGTTGGCATATTGAGCAGTCCAATATTGAAAATTCAATTGATGCATTGCCTGAATGAGAAAATGAAGTTTCAAATCATAATCATGAACATTAAGAGTTATTACTCTTCCAATTCCAATTGATGTTCATCTCTTATCACTTGATCATTTCCTCTCAAAATCAATGCCAACAAGAGAGTGTATCTTCACAATATGACCAACAATCTAATTCAATTAATGATTTTCTATTAAATATAGTTTACTTCCATCCATATTTCATTGACACAATTGAAATGTATTTGGAATTTTTTCCCACAAGGAAGATTGTTAATAATTTAACATATGCACATAAGACTTACATTTTCATGCAAACCATTGTATCTAAAAATCCATTTCCACAATATGGCATGTTTTCTTCTCTTTTGAACCTCTTCCAATCATTAATGGAAATCCATCTAGATTTCTATGATCCAATTGAAATTCAGTTGGAAATGACATTTCAAGAAAAGGTGATTGTACATAAGTTGTTTATTGTAAATATGTTAGCAATTAGTGTACATACTATATTCAAATTTATTTTTGTTCATTTAACTATATTCTTGTTACTAATGATTGACATGTACATACATGCAGGAGTAAGAATGAGACAATGGTTACATTAGAAGTACGACTATACCTAGTCATGTTTCCTTTCATTTAGTTAGAATTAGGGATAGATTAATTTAAATTTGGATACCTTTTCTATTTTCATTTATTTCATTATTGCATATTTTTAATAAGCAAGTAATGAATCCAAGCTTTTCATGGCATCCCCTTTCATTTTCTGGCAAAGTGGCTTAGAGCATATCAAAGTTGTTATATAATCGAATCATACACACTTGTGAAGTGCTTGATTGTCTTGTTTTTCAAAACTTCATCACATTGTTTAAAAAAAAGTTTTTTGTAATAAAATCATATACGAAGACATTCCAAGGAATTGTTATGGCTTGACAATTTTTTATCCACAAGTATTTCTAGAAAAGCTTATTTTCACCACTATTGTCCTTCGATGTAAATTTCAGGTGGATGCAATTTGAAAGTTCATTACTTAGCATTTTAGATTGAATAAGTAGATGATATTGAACATATGCGAATTTTGAGAAATGCATGGGAAAACTTGAAGATTTATGAGGTAAACTTATAGTCAATATTCTTCCAAGTATGCATTAACATGTTCATCTTCATCTATTGTTAGTTTTCTCTTTTACATAGTTTACTTCTTATTTTTGTTTTGTTTCTTTTGCAAGTCCTCATTGGCTTGATTTTGGACTTTAGATAAGTAAGTAGTCAACCCTTTCTAATCTACAATATGTGTAGGGAAGTATTTGTTGTTTCATCAAAATTTGGGTATTATTTAGTTTTGCTTCTATTTATATTTTCCTTTCTTTGCACATTTAACAATATGAATCAATAATAATATGTTGCCTCTCATAGATGCAACTAAAATGAAATTCTTACACTCTTTATTACTTAGATTTGCTACAAACAAAGGAAAATTTGCACAAAACCATTGCAGAAAATGACCTTATCTATGATTTTATCTATACATGTTTCGAAGAGTTAAAACTTTTTCCATTGTGCTCATTCATTTCACATCCGTTTCAGTAACATTTCTTCTTCCAAATTGATTCAAGGCCTCTATCTAGTAATTATCATAATCATGATTTTCTATTATTCACTTTTCGATATCTGAATCTTGGGTTTATGTTATATCATAACCATTTGAAAAGACTTTCGGAGACATTTCTCTGAGATCTATGAGTCTTATTTTATTTTATCTACTCAAATTCCTCGATCTCATAATCTTGTAAGCCATATTGAGCTATTACCGTATTCAAGTTCCGATATTATGCTTTTATCCAATCGAATATTAATGAGATTCCTTTTATCGGAACTCTTATTTAAAAGTTTTACAAGAAATATTTATATTAAGGCTTTCAATATCGGAAGTGAAAATCAATTAAACTTCCGAAATGATTTCCATTGAAAACATCCAAATAACAAAGACTTTATTTATCGAAGAATTGTTCCCATTTTGGAACTCTTGTTTATCAGAGCTCTTATATTTCGCTTTGATTCTCTTGGAACCTCGGAACTTCAGCATATTGGATTAAGTATCCTTGTAGGTCTCTGATCAATTCATTCTAATATTTCACTATGCTTACATTATCTTTGTAGATATGCTTACTTTCATGTTATCATAGTGGTCATGAGCTTGGAAGTACTTTAATTATAATTTCATTAGATCCAAACATTCATTTATCAAGATGACTCTATGACTTTGGGGATATACATTCTTTATGGCGTGTGCACATGGACCTCTTTTAACTCTTCTCGAAAATATTCTTGGCTAAAGAGAAATTACAACAACTGTGTTTCATTTATGTTTTTGCCTTTGTCTCACTATTGGATTCCCATTCCATTATCTCAATTATCTTTTAGTGTGCATCTTCATTTGTTTTTAAGGCACTCTTGAGAAACCACTATGGTAATGTAGCAATTGGTAAGGAATTTGGAACAGGGAAAAGTAATGGAGCATGGTTAAATCATGTTTGATTTCTCTTATATTTGAGTTTCGATATATCACTCTATATTTAGCATACAAAATTTCAAGACCTCCCCATCTACACATATGCATTACATTGTTTGGACTTGGAATTGATTCTTGACAATTTATGAGAATCATGGAGTGAATATGAAATTTGAAATATCAAGAGAACAATCGTCGCTGAAATCCATAAAGAAGCATTGTTTCACTCTCATTTATGTGGATTTGGTTCACTTCTGATTCCTTGACCATGAATCATTGTTTTTTTTCTAAAATTGTTTGATTTAGTTTAGATTTAATAAATGATGATTTTTGGTCTATGAAATTTCAAAAAATCTAACTTCTTCATACTTTTACTTCTAATTAAAAAAAGAGGTTATTTTTATTGGAGAAAATGATATATCTTTGGTAAAATTAAACAAAAATCTCCAATGATAAGTTTCATATGCCCACTTTCATTGATTTTTATTTCTTTACTTTTGGTTCCAGTTTTGTTTTTAGTTTTTGTTGATATAAAACTTTGTTTTGCAAGTCTCCATGAGATATTTTTACACTCCTACCAACTCAGATTGGGGACTCATTTTCTCTATCGTTTGTTTTCGGGTTTTGGGATAGAAGTAATGATCGTTCATCAAATCAGTGAAATTGGGGAGTTTTGAACCTTTAGTCTATTTTTAAAGCCTTTCTTTTATCAGAAAATGGTTAAGATGACTTTATGTAGGATTTGTTTTGAAACAAAGAAATTTGCAGCAAACAGAGACTTCTCATTTGGTCTAATTTCACCTCATGATTGTTATTTCCCTTAATGTTTAGAAGCTTAATTGCTTGTAACTCTACAAGATAAAATCATTAAAATGTTAACATGATACAAACTCACGTGCTTATATTCTTTTACTCTTTTGTTGAGATATTTGTATAATTAGTCTTGTTGGGGTCTCTCTTTTGAATTTGAGATTTTCTTTCAGCTTCTCCTTTCCTCATTTTTACATTTTTTTGAGTTTGTTGATTTCTCTTTATTTTTAATTTCGAATTATTTTTCACTTTTGCGATTGGTTATGGTTGATTTTGGTGACTCTGTTATGATTTATGGGGAAGACATTTTCCTTACCCAACAATGGTTGGCATACATGGGAAATTTTTGCTCTGACAATTTCATGAACTTCATTTATCATTAAAGATATATCTTTATGGAACTAGGAAGCCCTCTTTCTTTAAAACTTTTTCATGGAGGGACACACATCCTTTATAAGTGATACGGTTCACCTTTTCAAGGAAAGAACTGATTTGAATTTAACTCAATGAATCCTTTCCACACCTCCACTATATAAAATTCTCTGGTTGATAATCGCGGGAAAAGAATTTGGAGTCAACAATATGGAAGTATCGTACCCATTAATATAAGTCTATATTACCATCTCACCTCTTTTACTCAAGTACATCATAAACTAAAAGCTCACAAATGTGTTTATCAAAAAGGTGATTAATAGAGGAAGCATAGGAAATACAAGTAAACATGTCGGGGCTATGGACGCTCGCTAGCAGCGAGACTATGCTTGTACGGCATAAAAGAAAACTTCGTTGAGGTATTGTTTAGGACCAGTGACAGCAAAGCGATGTCAGAGACCATTCATAACAATGGATATATTTTTATCAAAAACTCCTATCTGTACCTTCTTCTAATTCTCATACGATATATTTTTAAATAATTTTTTCTCAAATTTTGGATTCTTGATTTTTTACTCAAGGCTACTTTAAGTACTTATCTTTTTAAACTCATATTGCTTAATATATTTTTGTGGGACCCATGTAAGTGTTTTATTATTTGATGATTCAATGGACTCCATTATTTTTAACATTTGGTTAAATTAAAGTTCATTATCTTTAACCAGAGATAACTGGTTTTTCCCCGGATGTCGCTAGTGTTGTAGTGAGAACTCAACACCCCCATTTTTGACTTATTTATTTCAAATAATGGGGACCCTTTCCATAAATTTTTGGCTAAATTACCTTTTAAATATTTTCTTTTGATTAAGTGTCCTACAATTTTGCCATTTTTACATTTCCATCATATTTCTATTTTAATTGCTTCATTGAGTTTGAATTTTCGCTAACTTTCCATTTGTACTTGTTTCATCTCATTCGGGTACACAATTTGCAAATGGTGTTCATTTGAAGTTCGATAATTTTTACCACCTAAATGAAAAAAATATATAAAATATATTATTTAATTTTTGTAAATAAATTAGTAATTTATTGTAAATATTAATTCCTAGTCCATTTTTTTTAATTATTTCATTTTTCACTAACGGTCCTACAAAAGCACCACGGGCAAATTGTAAAACAATTAAAATTATGTGTTTTGAAGATCTCTATAATTCATTCTAATAATGAATTTTAAAAAAAAATACGAAGCCTGAAATCTCAAAATTACAAAGTGGTTGAAGTTCATTTTGTCAGATTTTTAATTACTAAGTGGTTGTAGTTCATTCTGCCAAATTTCTAATTACCAAGTGGATGTAGTTTATAATGGATGAGTCCCAATCCAAGTGGACCCCATTTTACCTCCCCTCCTCTCTTCAATAAAAATCCTGATATAAAAATTCTTGATAGAAAACTTCCAATATAAAATTCTATTTTAAAATTCCCGATATTTAATAAAATTTCAAAATTTAAAACAAAATCAGCTATTAAAAAATTGTTCTAATATTAGATTTGGTTTATTTTAAAAACTTACGATAATTGTAATTTCTGATATCCAGTATTTCTCTCCGCATAAAGTTTATCTCACACCTACGTCACTCCTCATTTAAAAAAAAAACGATTCGTACTCCTTTAACAAAATTTGAAAGTTACAAAACGAATTGTGAAGGTGGTGTAATATGTTTTTTTTATTATTATAATTTTAATATAATTAAATTAAATATATTATTAATTAAATTAAATTATTTTTTTAATTAATAAATGATTAATTTGTAAATAATTTAATTAACTGTTTATTAATTAAATAAATTGATTTTTAATTAATATAATTAAATTGATTAATTTGTAAATAATTTATTTAATCAAATAATTAATTTTAACAGATAATTAGAATTAATAGATTTTAATTTAAAATTTTAATTTTAATTAAAAATTCTTATTTTTGGTCTAGACAACGATTTTTTATAATTCTAGTATTTTTGGCACTTCAACTTTGGAATCTCATAAGTTGAGTTTTACTTGGCCAAATCATGCCCAGGACGGCTCGTTAGATAGATAAAATCATGGAGAATATTTTTGAAGTGGTTGAATGACCAGATTTGGATATTGAATTAATCTAAAATCTAGCAGAAAATCAAGCTCTAAATTTGTAAACAAAATTAAATTTCTCAATTTAATTTTTGGCATTTTCATTTGCTCATAGTCTCTGTTAAATGCAGATCCATTTGACTATGTTCTTTTTTACCAATAAAATTTTTACAAGGATCAATAGAAATCTTAGATTTCATTTTATTTATTTATTTATTTAAATTTGATTAGAGATGTTTGTTTTCCAGATTTTATATTTTTTATTTTAATTGCATTTTAATTAAATTTTGATTGGTTTTTGATAGGAGAACATTTGAGGAGATGAAAAAGAGAAGATTTGAATCAATGAAATTGCTCTAGTAAGAGAAGAAAAAGAATTTTGACCAATGAAAATTATTGGAGCATATTTATTCTTCAACAACTCTCTTATTTGAAATAGATTTTTGTAATTATAAATATTAGTTTTTAAAATAGAGGAAAGGCTTCTCTCTTCTATAACTTTGTAATTCTTATAGCACTATTGTAATAGGGGTTTGGAGCTGTAGGTGAGAAGAGAGTGAAATCTCGTATCTGAGAAATATTTGGGATCTATCTTTTACAAATCTTAACTATGTATGGGGAAAAGAGCTTGCACTATTACAGCGCTTGTTTTGACGACAAACTTTATGAGTTGAGGATTGTTGGAAATCAGATTCAAAGAAGTGGGCAAGAGACTGGGTTTAATCAATCTGTGTTTTGAATACCATTATTTTCAATACAGATTTCAGTTCTTTTGATAGAAAAATTATGTTATTAGATTTATATTAATGCACTTATGTTGATACGAATTCCTTTCTAGTAGCTTAGCTATCTAATCTGTTTGTTTCATGACTTTGTTATTGTTGATATTGATGGAGCTTAGTGAAAAGAGTCGCCTTCACTAAGTGGGCCCGCAGGCTATTTTTGGCGCAAGTCTATTTTTAGACTATGTCTATTTCTAGACATATGGATCATGTCTATGGATTGCAGGTTGTTGTTTATGGATGATTGATCAAGTTGGAAAAATAGATGGACTTCTATTTTTGATGAAAGT
>APFE030895422.1:134048-167240 GCA_000404065.3 Pinus taeda
GATGGCCAAACTACTTGTGGGAATCGTATGATCGCCCCCATGCTCCATAGGAACCGAAGAGGGACTTTCGGGAGCAACTGGGATAGGAGAGTCATTTCCGGACTCAGGGAAATCTGAGGAGACAAGAAGAACATGGGATTATGCCCTTCTAAAACAGAGTAATCTGGTGGTGAACTCGATTCGACACTCTTTCCGACCAATAGTTGGTCTGGAACAGGCTGGGCAGAGCCAGGTTCAGGAAGAGGAGGCTGGACAAGGGAGGAATTTGAACCAATCTCATTGTCAGCAGGGGGACCATCTGCAGCTGCAGAAAGACGTTGATATCCAACGGGGAATTGGTGTGAGGGAGCCGCGAGACTTTCCAAGACGTCGGAGGCTTTATCCATGAGCGGACAAAGGTGAAGGGGATGATTGCCTCCAGAAAGTCTGCAAGGGATTCGAATCATCCTTTTCCCTTTACTATTCCCAACTGATAGGGTAGCATCATTGTGAAAATCAGAGGGCGATGAGGGGCGGGCCGGATCACGGGACCATACTTCTAAGACCCTGGGAATGCCAGGACAATCGCGAAGAAGGTGGTCATCCTTGCACAACCTGCAAGCAAACTTGACCTTCCGCGAAGGAGCAAAAGGTGGCCCGACTTCAGGTGTACTCGAGGGGGTAGATGCGCTTTAGCCTCTCCTTTGAGAGCCTTCTTCTTCTTCGTCTTCTTCTTCTTCTTCTTAGCCACCTGGTTACTCGAATCGAGACTTTCACCAGGCGAAGTAGAAGATGAGGATGTAGAACTGGGCGTAGAAGGGGATAGGTCCACCTTAGAATCAACATGAGGTTGTTTAGGTGGAGGGATTGATTGATCAGTAGGTGAGACGGCAGGGACCGAAGAGGTTGAGAACAATCAAACAGGCAACCCAACAGTTAACCCTGGGAGGGACAACGTTGCCATGTAAGGAGCACCAACATTCCTGAGAGGAGGGAAATGACCAGGATTCCCATGAGGGGGGAAACTTGGGTTGGTGAACGCCGAAAAAGTTGCCATCAAGAACAAAAAAGAAACTTATTCAAGCTAACGCGAACAAGACCTAACCGGGTAAATGTGAACGCGGCCGAATAAATTTTAAGACAAAGGAACTGAACTTGACCTTTTCATGTTTTAAGGGTCGAGAAAAGGACAAAAAGGTGACTCTAGTCACCTTTGAATGTTTTGTGAGCCCGAAGCGACAAACTGCTCAAGTGAGCCCTTTATTTTAAGGAGTCCAAAAAGGATCAAAAGTGACTACTCTGGAGAAACTAGGCAAAGGGTTTACCAGACAATCCGTAAAACTGCTTATACACCTTGGCAATCATATGAAAACCAAGGACTTTCTGTACTGCAGTCAATCTTCCTGAATGTTGTGTTCGGTGCGTTACGGCTTGTAAGGCGGCAGACACGGCTTCCTATGATCAAGGATGATAACCTAGTGGAGTCTCCCTATATATACACGACGGTACGTGGGAGCACAAGTCCGTACTAGACCACAGTTGAATCACACAAGGAGGAATCACCCAACCTTAATGCGAGAACAAAAGTGACTAGGTTTAACGACATCGGAGCACGTCTCTAGCCTAGACCTCTGGAATGTGAGCTTTATGTTCCAATGCGTTTTTAAGTTTATTCGGTTTATTTTAAAGTTGATCTTGTGTTAAGTTTCAGTTTTCAGGTCCTACTGTATGTAATCTCTCAAAATTCCCTAAATGCAATCTATATGCCAAAACATGTCATTCCATTCGATGAATGCTAGTTACAAGAGAGTTAAAGAGATTTCATGCAAACGAAATGATCACAAACAACAAAGAACTTCCCTAATGCAGCTAATGTGAATTAACAAACTTTTCTTTAAGATCACTAATCACTAATTGAAACGAAAAGTTCTAATTCTCATTAACTAGTTCAAAGCAAAAGAGATTTTTCTTTTTGACAATGGCAAAATGCACTAAATGACTTTGAGAAATGACAACAAACAAACTCTACTCAATACAAGCACATTCAGTTCCCTAAATCACAAATCAAATCTCCAAAGAACAAGAAAAGTCCCAAAGACACAAATGAGCCGTGTAATCTAGGCTCAAAGCGAAACAAAACGGAATTCAAGTGAAAAAGAGGCAAGGCACTCAAATAACGCAATGAAACGATTCAAAACTACCAAATAAGTGTAAGGGAGCAAATAAAGAGTGGACTGGACCGATAGAAGACCAAAACACCTAAGGAAGGCTCGAGACACAAAGCCGCTAGATGCCCTAGGGCTAGAAATGTGAAATCGGTAGAAAATGGAAAACACCCAAAGGGTAAAGGTAATCTATGCACAATTCACTTGAAAAGTATGTAAATGTAATCTATGCACAAATGAGAATTCTAATTATGCACGTGTTATCTATGCAAGAGAATTCTCAAACACAGGATTATTCTAATGTAATCTAAGAACCAGTCAAGTGCAAATCAAGAAAATTGGGTGAGATTTCCAAAAACCAAAAAATAAAAACACTCAAAGGCGATTAACACTCATACACAACAAAATAAAAAAGATGCAAAATTGTGAAGAGACCGAGACAAACCTTCAAGTAATGATCAAAGGAAATCAAATTAAGAATTTCTCAAAAGAGAGACTCAAAACCAGTCAAACAAGACTCCAACACACTCAAGCAGTCGAAAAAGGTGTGGAAAGATACAAATCCAAGCTCAGAAGGCTGGAAAACAAGCGAACTGGAAAGGTTAACAGGCCTGGCGCGATTGTCAGGTTGTAACTCGCGCTATAAAGGGATTGGTGCGGGTTGTCAGTTAGAAACATGTGCCAACTGGCGCGACTGTCAGAGGAAAAGCCGCACTAATAAAGTTTGCCAAGTCAAAAAGAAAAACAAGCGGTCCAAAGCTTGGTTTACAGTATCTAGGCATGCCAGGAAGCAAGAGGCAGCAAGAAATTTAATCCAGAAAGCTATCCAAGCAAGCAAACAAGAGAAAACCAAAGAGGCAAGACAAACTCCAAGTCGTTCAATCCGTAAACCAAACCGGAGATTGACTGAAGTGGCTTTGATCTACTTCACTAATGCAAAGCAATAGTGTTTCGAAGGCTATCTGGCCGTACTTCAGACTTCGTCTAAAATTTACAAATCAAACAACAAGCTAAACTCCCCAGCGGAGTCGCCAAATTGTTGGAGAGGTAAATCCCCTCTACGGATAGAGGCGATCCCTACTAGCCCAGAACGGGTCTAGCAACAATCAAACAATGCTACCACGCAAGTCCCTAATTGCAAATAAAAGGTAGGTGATGAAGACCTACTTGGATTCCAACATTGTTGTTCGTAGAAGAGATGTCGCCCTCGCTCCTTTTCTTTGGCCAGTCACAATCCTCCACGATCTCCTTGAATGGACACCTGCACACAAAGAGAAAAACACAAACACAAGCGTGAAATCTAATAAATGCAATTATACATCAGTCAGGAAGGATATAACTCAACATCAATCATTACAAAGACAATGAGAGTGGGACCATAATGATAGTCATCTATTATTAATAATCAAAAAAGGAGAATACAACCAGAGTCCTGACGTCAAGTCCTCCTTTGGTTGGGTGCTCAGCTACACAAGTCTTGCAAAGCTTGAAGGGATGGGGAACAAGCCTCTCTCTCTTTGGTGACAAGATCTCCTCACTTAGGTTAAGCCTTATGGACATAAAGAAGGCTCTTGCAACTCTAATCTCTTGATATCTTCCTTTCAGCACCAGTATTACTACCACTACTACTACTACTAGCCTGCTCAAGGCATGGAGACAAGCTTTTATAGATTCAAGGGGAAGAGATAAGATCAATCACAACAATCATGGATTTGGCTTAATCACTTGGAAACTTCCATAGAAGGGGTGGAAAACTACTTCCCATTCAAGGAGATTCGAAGCCAAACCATCTTCACTTAACATAGATTCAGTTGGTGAATGAGTTGGAGAGAACTTTCGTAAATTGATTTGTTAAAAACTTTTCCCAAATAGGTTGGCGCAATTGCGACTCTGGGACAGAGCGCTAATAGCGCGCCCTCTTTGGAGGATTTTCCCCATTGGCGCGGGAAGAACACAGTGAACCCGCGCTAATGTAAAAAGGGCCATTTTTATGGCCAAGCTGCAGGAGATGTCTTGAGGGCATATGAAGCTCATGTTCAGAGGGGAATGATGCAAGTGGTTTCAAGTCTTGTCACTTCTCACAAGTCCCGGAATGAGTCCTCCAAGGTGTAGGAGAGGGGTAACAGGGACGGTGACAAACGGTGACAAATTACTTGTAACAGGCCCATGATGACAAACTAAAAACATCCCTTGGCTCTTTTATAGGATGACACTATATTCCTTAGTGTGTGCTCCAGGAGAGCACGTGGAAGAGGGAGTAGTCCATGCAACTAGATCAAGTGGAAAGGAATTCGCATGAATTGTTGAGAGAGAGAATGAATGTGAACAAGGACCCCTTTATTAGTTTGAGAAACCAAACTTCTGGCAACCAACTACCATATGGAATGTTTTTTATTCTTACATTTACCCTTTTCCTTATTTCCTAATGACCCATAATTTAGGGAATTAACAACTTGGGCTAAGGGATTAAACATTTGGATTTTATTATGTTAACTATGAGCTCTCCCTAGCTTAATTAACACCTTGATTGGTTAATTTATTTGCCTCTGAGCTCTTGTATCTTAAGATATGAATAAATTCAGAGTTCTCAAACTTGTGTAATAGTCCTATGATCCTTTGAAGGAGATTATTTAATATTATTTCTCTAGGATATGAACCTTGTTTTCAAATGAAAAATAAGAATGGAGTCTCCAACAGCAATTATCTTGTTTGCATTAAGGGATAAGGCTTATAGGAGGCCTTGATATAAACCATATGCTTCCACTTGATTATTTTAAGCTATTCCAAGGCCCTAAGAATAAGAAACTTCTCGAATTCCTCTAGGGGAAAAGATAAACTCCTTTCTCCCGCCACCCTTTGATTATATTTCAAAGCCCCATCAAAAAGGAGAAATCAATGATTCTGACCATAGAGTCAAGCAAATAATTTTTCTTGTGAGAATCTTAGCTACCAAGTATGTTTCTTATTTTATTTTTTGGTGAGTTGTTCATGGAGGTCAAAGTTGTGAAGCCAAGCTTCTTCCATTTCATCTAACACCTAAAAATAATAAATTAAAATAAGATTGGTTTTTATAGATTTAGTTAGTAAAGAAGAAGCTTTAATCACCACTTCTAGGGGTTTTGAGAAATAATTCTAGAAGACAGTTCTATTTCTTGCCAGCCAAATTTTCTAGAAAATGAATTTTGGGAGATCCCACCAAACTCTTTTAAAAGAACATTTCCTCTGAAGAGTGTACATAATTCTTTTCCCAAGAATCAAAGAATTGAGATATACTAACATGCTAGACAAGCCTATGGGAAATGTTTTTTAAGGCAAAGTCCAAAACCTATTTAGAAAATTCACATTCCATACATAAACGATTGAAGGTTTCCTCCTTTTCTTGGCACAAGGCACATCTAGAAGGCCCGATAATTCATATGTTACAGATATTTTATGCTCTTAGGAATTTTTTATAAGCTAGCATCCAACAAAATATACTAATTTTAGGGAGGTTGGAATTTTGACATAATGGTTGGAGATCATTATGACCATATTGTGTTGAGTAGATGGACTAATCCCATCGTTGCTGATGTTTTTCTTGTGCATTTTAACCTCGTACGGAAATTACCTACATATGAATTCTAAAAACAAAAAATAAACAATGGTGAGATCATAAAACATATATACACACAGATTTTCTCCGGGACTACGAGATTGATTTTTCATTATATTCCTTTCAACGTTATAATACATATATATACATGTCGAAGCATCCATAAACCCCAATCCATTAACCCTTGATTAGAACATAACCGTAGTTCCCTTGGTCGGATCTACAAAATATCTTGGGCAGAAAACCATCATGCCCAAAACCATGTGTGAAAACCATACACAAAATCATATGTAGGTCTGCCCACCTAATATAGGACCCCGTAGAGGGTGGGATACCACCCCCTTCAAACCCACCAACAGGGGGGGTTTTCGCCCCTCCTGTGACCCCCATGCTGCACCCGATGCAACAAACAAGGAGGCTTATCGCCTCCCGTGTGACACCCCCCCCCCCTGAGTGTGGGGCTAAGCGTGGAAAGAATATAAAACACACCCAACATTATCCCACTTGTTGTTTTATTTCCAAGAGGGGGCATAGGAGAGCTTAGTCATTGGTCGAGTCCTGCAATGCCCATTTTTTCTCTACAACGAGAAAACTTCTCAGTGCTCACGGAATTCGTCAATGCATCTGTAGAATTCTTCAAAGTGTCCATGTTTACCAGCAACAACTTTTTGTCCTCAACCATATCCCTCACAAAGTGATACTAAACATCAATATGCTTTGTCTTTGAATGATAAGCAAGGTTCTTTGCCAATAAAATTGCACTTTTTCTATCACAATATATCCTTATATATCATTGTAACAACCCCATACTTGACCACAATCTCTACAATCAAATTTATTCCTTGCTTGCATGAGTAGCTACCATGTATTCTGCATCTGTAGTTGAAAGTACCACTATAGACTATCTCTTTCTCATCTAACTTACTGCACCTCCAAACAGGTTATATACATACCCACTTGTAGAGCTTCTCTGATCCAGATCTCTAGTCCAGTTTGCATCAACAAATCCATGGATGTCCAAAACTCTATCCAATCCTAGTCTTCCTTGGTAGCACAAACCATAATCACTAGTTCCATGAAAATACCTAAAAACCCGCTTCACTGGTGTCCAATGCTCCTTCCCTGGTTTTGACATAAGCCTACTCAATACTCCCATTGCATGTGCAATGTTAGGTCTAATACAAACCATTGCATACATCAAGCTACTGACTCCACTTGCATATGGAAAACAGGACATGTCCTCTTTCTCTTCTTGTGTCTTGGGACACTATTCAACAGATAACTTTACACCGACAGGAATAGGAACCTTCACCGGTTTACTATCCTAAATATTAAACCTCTGCAATATTTTCTCAATATACTTCCTCTAGTTTAACCAGAGCTTCCTTTTTGCCTGATCTCGTTTAATTTCCATGCCCAAAATATAGTTTACAGTACCAATATCTTTCATGTCAAATTTGGAGTACAATTGGGTCTTCAATTCCTGGATAATTTCTTTGTTATTTCCAATCAACAACATATCATCCACATACAAGACCAAATAAATAACACGCTCAGCAATTAATTTAAAATACACATAATTATCTACTTTGCTTCTAGTGAAGCCAAGTCCCCATATATATGTATCAAATTCCTGATACCACATCCTTGGTGATTGTTTTAACCCATACAAAGACTTTTTTAACTTGCATACTAGTTATTTCTTACCCTTCACCAAAAAGCCTTCAGGTTTCTTCATGTAGATCTCTTCTTCCAGATCCCCATGAAGAAAATTTGTCTTCACATCCATCTGTTCTACCTCAAAATCAAAAGCAACAACAACAGATTAAAGTAATCTAATAGAAGCTACCTTAGCAACAGTAGAAAAAATATCACCAAGATCAATTTCCAGCACCTAGGAATAACCTTTTGCTACCAATCGAGATTTGTATTTCTCCATCTTGAATTCTAGATTCATATTCTTCTTAAACACCCATTTGTTGCCAATGGGTTTCCTTCCAACCGACAACTCCACCAGATCCCAAGCCTTAGTTTTGTGCAAAGATTTCATTTCATCAATCATGGCCTCTTTCCATAGTTTTCCATTCTCTAAATCTATTACTTCCCTGACAGTTCTGGGATCATCATCAATAATAGATAAAGAAAAATTTGAACAGAAAGTAATTGGACTATACCTTTCTGGCTACCTTCTTTCTCGAACTGATCTTCTCACAGCTGGAGTTTGTGGCTCTTCATCTTCTGATTCCTCTACTGTTGTGCAGTCGGATTCTTCATCTTTTAGCTCGAACTCTATCTTCTCGGGTTCCTTTGGTAGGACTTCATGTTTAATAACATCTTTCACCTCTCTAAACACCACATCGTTGTTGTACATAGCCTTCCTTGTCTCTAGATTCCAAATCTTATAACCTTTTAACCCATCCTTATACCCAATAAAGATGCACCTTTGAGATTTACTATCCAGCTTGGTTCTTTTCTCCTTTGGAACATGTACATGTGCATCACATCCAAATACCCTCAAATGTGAAAGAGATGGTTTCTTACTAGTCCATACCTCTTGTGGAGACTTATCCTCCAACGTTGATGAAGGTGATCTGTTGACTATGTAACATGCAGTCTCCACCACCTCTACCCAGAATTCTTGTCCTAACCGACACCAATGAGCATGCTTCTTTCCTTTTCCGTCAACATCTTGTTCATTCTTTCTTATGTCATGATATACCACACTTCCTACAGAACTCATCAAATTCCTTCTTGCAAAACTCTCCACCATTTGTCCTCAACACCTTTATCTTCTTCTCTACCTGGTTTTCTACCAAAGCCTTAAATTATTTAAACTTGTCAAACACTTCAGATTTCTTCCCGAGGAAATATATCCATGTATTCCTTGAGAATTCATCTATAAATGTTAAATAGTACATAGACTTACCAAGTGATGGAACTTACATAGGTCCAAATACATCACTATGCATAAGATCTAATATATGTTTTTCCCTCTTAACGCGAGTGGGGAAATTCACCCGATTACGCTTCCCATATACACAATTTTCATAGAAATCGAAATCCAAAGAGAAATTAGACATTTCTTCTACCATACCATTACCATGAAGTATTCACAGGACCTTCTCTCCAATATATCCAAGCCTTTGATTCCATAGCATGGTCTTTTCTCCAAAGACTGCTAGATTTTCTGCTCCACTTTCAGGGACCTGTTGTGCTATACAACAACCCCCCATTTCATAAAATTTTACTTTAGAAAATTATAATATGAAATGGGTCCCTTTTAGATTAAATTGGTATTAACCCATCACTCTTCTAAAGGTTTGGAAACAAACAAAACATTATAAAACCTTTTTGAGTTGATAAATAATCGGTCTTAAAATAAAATGAATAATTCTTTATTTTTGCGATAAAGAGATCGCAAGATCGCATATCGCAATAACAAAGGATGCATAACCATGACCCATTGATTCTCCCCGATGCGACAAGTGCAAGTAACCATCGGTTATCGGGAAATCAAACAATAAAAGGCCCCTCCCCTTGCTCCGATGCGATATCGCAATCGACAATCGGGGAATGTGATATGAATATAACGAACTCTCCTCCTTAAAAATCCCGATGCGAGTCAAGCGATGTCGCTATCGGCGATCGGGGATTCCACAAAAACTTAAATAATATTGCCCAAGGCTTCCTCCAATCGTCGATTGCGATAAATCCAAATGCGACTTTCGAAAAGGATTGATATGACTTCGGTATATTATATTAATTATCATTAAAAGCCTTTTCTCTTCCCGATAGTGATTCACTTGCGTCCAACCGCCAAAAAATCAAATCCACGCTTAAACAATTATTCGGAAAGTAAAGGATATAATGAGCATTTAAATGATTGACAGGTTTAAACGGCCAATTAATGGAGTTTATGCCTAAATCCCTTCAGAGATTGTATCCGTGGGAGCCTTATGATAAATCTTCCATTCTTCATTGATTGACACAATTCCTCCATACTTGGTTTTCGCCATCTATTCTCCACATTACGTTCATTTCTCTCTTGTGCAGAGTTTTTCCCCAGTAGCGATTTCAGACCAAATGGGGAAGAAATCTAAGAAATCTAGAACGACTTCAGCTTCTGCGGTAACAGGACAACATGCCACCGATCCGGGACCAAGCAAAAGGGATTAATCTCAGATACCACATGTCTTGTCCTTGGCAGTACTACTTGGAAGAATATTTACAACGTAGTTGAAGCCGAGGAACCTCAGCAAACATCGGTACGAGCTACAGCAGGCTCAAGCCAGAAATCTGATGCTACTTTAAAAGATTTGGTTGATTCCTACCTACACAAGTTAGCGGCTCGAGAGCAAATTCTTCCATATACGGATGTGGTGAGATGGGAAACTGAAGAAATTCCAATTACAAACAGAACATTCTGCACTATTGATGGGAGAGTATTTGGTTCATTTCAGCCCAATGATTTGAGACAAATGTACCATTTGCCCGAACCAGAGAAGAAGTATAATAAAGCATTTCTGGAGAAGTTTCGAGATGAGAATGAAACTGAGTCAGAGCCTATACGGGAATGGAGACAGAACCCGGCGAAACACAAACATGAGTCTTTGGGTAAGTACTCTGTCGATTCCTTATGCTCTCCTTATTGTTATGCTCGAGTCATGATGTGTCGGATGTGAGGATTGCATGATTCTTCAAAATTTTGCATAAAGATGGTACCTTTGATGGAAGCAGCATGTAATAGTGAAATCATGGATTGGGGGACTATATTATCGGATAAGTTGGCTACAGCTATTCTTGAATTCAGAAACAAATCCCATGTTACTGATAGGTTCATCCCTCCATTTTACTTTAGTGCCTATATTTTAGACACCCTCTGTTTTAATTCCGAGTTTCTTGTGTTAGAGTGGAGATGGACTCCACAGGACCCTATGCCTATTCATATCTACCACCAGAAATTATGGAAAGCTCATTATAAACATCACTTATACCAAGTCTACAATGGATTCATGCTACCTATTTACTATGCAATTTTTGATAGACCTACCCCTAAGATCTCCTCTCAGGCAGAGATTGACTTGACAGCCTTAGGAACCTGGTTTGGAGAAGAAAAATTCACTTATGTAAGAGTTTTCGGTAGTCAGGCCAGGCCTCATATCCTCCCTTTGTATATACCAGACAAACTATTAGCTCGCGAGATAGCATATCAGCTTACAACCGCATCAGCTACAAATACTCTCAGAAATTAAAAGAAGCAAGTTTGGCCTCCTTTTCCTCTAAGGTGTGGCGTCTATACTCTGCATGATTATAAACATGCAAAGAAAGAGGCGGAAAAATTTAGCATCCTGAGTCTCGCCACTCTGCCTAATAGACGTTTCGACCCGAAGAAAGTCATCTATAATGCTCTAGACCAGGCCAAACTCACTAAATTTGAACATAAGTAAGATGATTTTGATGACATGTTCTCCTCAGCCGAGTCAATATTTCAGGTGCAGTAGCTAGCTAGAATGAGATACCATGATGAAGGGTTAGTAGAATTTAATAAACTTAGAGAGCAGAGGTTGCAAACTCTGCCTCTAGATTTGTTAGCTACTGCCCCAATGATACAATCAAGTGAGCCTGAGCAGCAGCTTACCAGCGAACCTCCTGCTACATCTGAAATATTTGAAGAAGTCCAAAGAAGAGAGTAGGAGGAACTCCGGAGGTTGGAACAGGAAGAGGCAAAGAGGAAAGACAGAGAGGAAGCAGAAAAGAAAGAACATGAGAGAATACGGGAGGAGGAACAGAAAAAGCAGCAGGAGCAGAGCAGCAAGCAGGTGAGTGTCGATACTTAAATTGACCCAAGATTGCGCGAGGAATGGAAAAAATTTGATACAATTATAAGCAATCTTGAGAGCTCAATGGATGTCGATACATCCAAAGCGGCCGATACACAAGATACAACATCATAGGAGGTTCCAAGCAAAGGAACCAGCGGTCTACCCCCGACTACAGTAGTAGAAATAATTCCCAGGAATCCTTCGGATCAAATTATTTTGTAGGTGGAGGACATTCCTCCACTGGATGTTTTCTATAGCCCAAAACACAGGGTTGTAATAAAGCGACAGCAGAAAAGGAGAAGGATTGATCAACCTTCTCTGTTCCCTAAACAAACAATAATATCCAATGTGGTGTGGAGGGAAGAATTGGACCCCTCCGGTGACTTGACAAAGTTATCCCAATATGTTGGTGCCTATTCGGCATCCACCATGGATAGGGCATCGGAGGTAAGCAATTTGTTGAAAGAAAAGGATCAAGTGATCACTTCACTACAAGCACAGCTATCGGAGGAACAGCGGAAGACAGAACAAGTACAACATCAAATGTCCACGCAGCAACAATTAAATAACTAGCTCAACAAATAGTTGCATGAAGAGAAACAGAGGGCCGATTCGGGAGCGATTCAGAGACAGAAAGAATTATCGGAGACATTATCAAAGTTGAAGGCAATGAATGAACAAATGGAAAAGACAAAAGATGAGAAAATTGCTCAATTATCAGCTCAAGTAGAAAATTTCAAGAGTCTTCCCCAGCCTGCCGAGTTCAGAGCAGAGGCAATACAGATTAACAAGGCATTAATAACACAAATAATATTGTTGTGTCATGAAATTGCCCAAGTTGAACCTCTGTGCGACATAAAAAAATCTATAATAGACAAATCAGTTGATGCCAGGCAGGATTTACAGCAAGCCGATGACACTTTAATAGATTTTCTTACTTGGCAGGACTCTAATGAGGGACAGGCAGCAAACTTGCCCAAAATTTTAGAATCCCATAAAGAAATTCTATTCATGGAGTGGCAGTCCCAATTAATGAAAGCAGAGAGAGTGGTCTCTAGATGCAAGTTATCTACGAGCAATTTAATTGACTTGATCAACAATACTCTCTATTTAAATAACATGATTTCTCAATGTACACCAGGTAAATTATTATCAGCCAAGACATTGGAGCAATCATGTCACCAAGAGCTAGAAAAGAATGGGAGATTGATCTCAGGAATTAAAATTTTAACTTGGGACACCTATTGGTTGTTCCTAGTAAAACCATACAGCCAGAGAGCCGCCCTCAAATGCCTAACGGATGCAATCAGGTGTATCATTCCCGATATACATGATGCCACCTATGCTGCTCAAATCAATTCTCGTCTCAGCCGCCCTCAAGAAGTGGAACCAATGCTGGCAATATGCCAACTCAGGACAAAAGGAAAATAGCCAGAATGATGAATCATTGTTTCCGATTACCATATCATTGTGGGAGAGCTATTCAAGATCAGATTATACCAATTTAGTAGCATTTTAATTTTGTAGTTTGTTAGCTTAGTTTAGTATTTATAGACCCTTTCATGTATTTAGAGAGGGTCGTAAGTTTTTGTATATGAATTAAGCCTGAAGTTGCACTACTATACTTCAGGCATATTCTGGACCAATCTTTCCAAATTTTGATAACGAAGCTTTTATGTGGATGTGCATTATTGCCTTTATTTAAAAGTATTTTTGTGTCAGAAGAAGGAATTCAAATTGCTATTGACGTTCGGAACGATTCGCAGCTCATATGGTACTATTATCTATGTCTGAGTTTATTCATTTTATGTGAATTGTTGTTTGGTCATTCTTGCTATTATTGAATATGTGAATGTGTTTTAACAGTAAACTTTATACTTTCCGCTATTGGATGTTTACAGTTTGCTATTCTTTTAATCATGCATGTATCAGTAATATAAAAAGAGAAGTGTAACAATGTTTTATCAATTACTTCATTCAACTATTTGAACAAAGCAATTATCATTTAAATGAATGTCTTTGTTTATTGAATAGTGTCATCTATATGCCTATCAGTGAAAACACAAATCACTAAACGTTGCACTTAAGAATAAAGCTTCCGGGATAAAATAGTCATTACGTTTTGCTTATAGAATAAGTCCTCCATTTTAGTCACTTATGAGAAAACCATCATTCATCCACCCCCTTTTTCATACTGGAGGAACTGGTCCCATTATATCAGTCGGACCACCATCCCAAACGGAAAAGGAGTTGATTAAGGTCCGGACCGGGTGGTTATCCCCCGATGTTGATGTAACGATTTTCGGGGCATCAACATTTTTGGCACTAGAAGGAGGGCCATCAACTATGAATGGCGAGTAAATCAAAACCTACAGATCATTCACAGAGTAAATCACCCTCCACCTCACCTCGGACCTCTCGTTTGCACTCTGAAATACCAGTGTCCAGACGAGAAGAAGAGGGATCAACTAACACTACTCAACCCCATCATACTTCAGAACATTTAAGTCCGGAGTCCCCTGAAGATCATTCTATCATCCAGAAACTTCAAGGCTTCTCCATTTCACCTTAGAGATCTAAAGTATCTCAAGGCAGTGAGACTTCACAATTTCGCCTACCTCATCCTCTCACCAGACTTCAAAGCGAAAAACTCGGCATTGAACCACCTGAGTTTCCTTTACTCCAAAGGAAAAGGGTTAAAAAGAACACTGAAGGTTCTGGTAGTGAGACCTTTTCTCCATCATCTTCCATCTCATCATCTCCAGTGTGAAGTCAAACACCCACTTCCCCATTACATATTATCATTCACCAGGGGTCTTCACCTTCAACATCACAATCTTTTCAGTCTTCATTTCCACCTCCTCCCCAAACACTTGGAACACCACAGGCAATCGTTGGTACTCCCAAGATGGCTCAGAATCCATGGAACAGTCCTGGTGCAGTCACTGTGCCTGCACCATTACATCCATTACCTGATTATCCTAAGAAATGGTTACCAAAGTTTAATCCAGATGTTGGAACATTAGCTAAGGAACACATAAATAATTTCATGTTGTCAGTTAATCTGAAGGGAGTAATAGAAGAAGATGTTGTAGTTAGAATTTTCCCCTACACATTACAAGGATCAGCAGGGTCTTGGTATTTTTCCTTGCCCTCTGGATCCATTACCAGTTGGAATACTTTTCAGGAGCAGTTTCTTACCAAATATGGCGATGAAAGATCCTTGGCCACACTCATTAATGACCTTTCCAATCTAAGTATTGAGTCTAGAGAGCCAATTAAGGAGTTTAACTCCCGATTTAATAAACTCTTGAATAAAATCCCTACTGATTCCAAGCCAAATGAAAAAATTAGAAGCGAGTGGTACATTACAGCCTTACCTTCAAATATAGCCATTTTTGTAGATAGGGCTGGAAAACCTACATTGGTCGAAAACATGAAAGAAGCCCTCGCTGTCGAAAAATGTATAATCGCTTTGGAAAAGAAAGCTGCTCTCGAAGACAGGAAATCCAAAAAAGTGTCTTTCAAGGATGATTCAAAGAAGAAAATCACCAAAGATCCATATGATATGGAGGGTCTTCAAAAGGTCCTCAAAACAATGTCAAATGAAATGGTTGAAATTAAGAAGCAAGTAGCAGAAACTTCAACAAAGAAACCTTATAGGAATTTTAAGAAACCTGAGTCAAAACCTCCAAATGTTATATCCAATGCAGATTCAGACCCTGAGGAAGAAGAATAAGAAGAAACAATTGCACCATCCGATGAATTTGAGGAAGAGGAAGTCGTTGAATACCATGGAATGTGGGACTTCATATTGCCTAACTCCGATACCGAAACTGAACAAGAAGCTTTTCCTGTGACTACTAGGAGCAAAAGTGCCCCTGAACCTGTCCAGGCAAGTTCAAAGAAAAGGAGTGCAGGTACTAATACTACAAAGGAAAAGGTACCCACAAGGAAGCCAGCTACAACAGTGCCTCAAAACCAACCATCATCCTCAAATATACCTTCATCATCAAAGACGTTGGTAGTATCGGATTCAATGGATTACAGTATTTTTTATGATATGAAAAATACTAAGGCAAACATCACCATGTTTGAACTCAGCAAATTAAAACATCAACAGAAATTGCTTCTTAAATAACTTAATGCAGTTCCTTCTTCACCTCTTCCTAGTGCTAAAGCTGCAAATGATTCAGGACAACCACCTTCTGGTAGAGTTGAGGCTACTGATATGATTCTAATCAGAGACAGATCAAATTCCCATACCCCTCCTTTCCTCTTAACCTACGAAATCTACAATCGAAATCTACATAACTGCTTGATTGACTCTAAGCATCATCCAATATTAATGCCCAGCTTCAGTTTGTTCAAAACTGAACATAGAAACCCCAAAAGTCTTCAATTCACATTGTGCAGTTAATAGAACCAAAGTCCAGGTTCTTAGGGGAAATAACTCTGTTACTATCAGGTTATCGGTTTGATCATGAGTGGTTCAAAGAATTGATATCTTAATCGTCGATATACCTGAGTTTTATGGGTTTAATCTTGAGCAGGGATTGGTCTGAGAAGCTCCATGGGTATATTTTCTACTGATTGGTCTCATATGTGGCTGCCCCTACAAGGGAAAGCCAAATCAAATAAAAATCAAATCGGGAGAAAACACATGACCCATACTGTCACAGAGTTCGAACAGGAGAATCAACCAATATTGCATTTAACAATAACATTTTGGGAAACTATTCTTCTGAATCATTCTTTGGCAATTATATTGCCCAACCATCTCCTTTCTCGGTAAACAATTTCACATCACAAATCGAAAATTTTTCACAAACTGACAGATCAAGATGTGTTAATGTTGTTGAGAATTCTGTAAATAAAATTGTTGATAATTCTTTATTTTGGTCTTTATATTTTGACGGTTAAAAATCTAGTGAAGGATCAGGAGCAGGGTGTATTTTAGTCAGCCCTGAGGGAGAAAAAACAATGCTTTCTTGTAGATTAGAATTTGAATGCACGAATAATACAGTTGAGTATGAGGCCTTGGTGCAAGGATTATATAAAGCTATTGGCCTGAAAGTTCAATATTTAAAAGTGTTTGGCGATTCAAAGATTGTCATAAAACAAGTTCAAAATACAATCCATTGTCTCTCTAATCACCTCAAACACTATCAGTCTTTAGTCCAGGAACTTATATCTCATTTCTTAGCATTCAATATTTCACCTATTCCCAGATCCCAGAATGCAACAGCTGACTTGTTGGCCAATGTTGTTTCTAAACTCCTGCCTTCTGAAGATTATAGCCCGGATATATTTTTAGTAGATTTGATCTTTAGGCCATCTATTCCTGACAATGTCACCAATTGGCGAGTGTTCAACCACGATGAAGACATCCTACATTTCTTAACTTCCAACAAATCCTACAACGATCAGATCATTGATGAAAGTGATCATGATCTTCAGATGAAAGAAAAGCATGAGGAAAACTCAATACCGAGACCTGTGGTTAAACTTGAAGATCTCTACGACATTAAAGATAGGTTTAAACAGGTAACCAATTCAAAACTCCAAAGTTCTACCTTAAGATTTGAATTGATAAATCTCGGTACTGAGCAGAACCCTCAAAATATCAATTTAGGATTAGGACTTTCTAAACAAGAAAGGACAGCATTTATTAGATTATTAAGAAAAAATAAACATGTCTTCACTTGGAAGTATGATGATTTAAAAACATATGATACATAAATCATCCAACATATCATTCCAATCCTTTCTGAACAAAAACCGGTTCAACAAAAATTGAGGAAAATACATCCAAACTTAGAGAGCCAGATAAAATGAGAACTCAATAAACTCTTGAAAGCAAAGATTATTTTTCCTGTTCGGCACTCAAACTGGGTCTCCAATATGGTGCCTGTTAGGAAGAAAAATGGTGACATCGGGATTTGTATAGATTTCAGAAATCTGAACAAGGCAAGTCAAAAAGATAATTTCCCATTACCTACCATGGCGCAAATACTCCATTTAGTAGCAGGTTCTGAGCTAATGTCCTTTCTAGACGGTTTTTCAGGATACAACCAAATTCTGGTCCATCCTGATGACAGACTCAAAACTACTTTCAGAACAAAATGGGGAACTTACGACTATCAGAAAATGCCTTTTGGACTTATTAACGCAGGAGCTACATTCCAAAGAGAAATGGATATAGCCTTCAAAGGATTGATCAACAAAACAATAGTCGTCTATTTAGATGATATTATTGTATTTTCTAAAAAGAGATCCAACCATTTACATGATTTGAATCAAATCTTTGAACGCTGTAGAAGGTATGGTATTTCATTTAATCCCAAAAAATCCTTCTTTGCTCTAAATCAAGGAAATCTCTTGGGCTTTATCGTTTCCAAAGATGGTATTTATATTGATCCCAACAGGATTAAAGAAATTTCTGAAATCCCATTTCCTCATAACAAAAAATCCATGCAGTCATTTTTAGGTCAAATCAACTTTGTCAAAAGATTTGTTCCCGATTTTTCTCATATCATTTTACCATTACAAACCATGATTAAGAAAAATTCAGTGTTTAGATGGGAGTCTGTGGAAAAAGAAGCATTTGATTTAATCAAACAATCAATAATCAATGCCCTCGCTTTAAACACTCCTTATTTTTCTAATCATTTCACATTGTACACTATCGCGTCTGATTCATCTTATGCAGCGGTACTCACTCAGATTAATGATCACGACTTGGAAGCACCGATTTCATTCTTTAGCTCAAATTTTCAGGGTGCAGAACTAAATTACTCCGAAGTTGAAAAACAATCCTTTGCTGTGTATAAAGCCATTAAACACTACAGGCCCTTCCTTCTAAAATCCCATACAAAAGTAATAGTTCCTTTTTCTGCAGTAAGGCAATTACTGATCCAAAGGGAATTAGGTGAAAAAAGGGCAAATTGGGTTATAGCACTTCAAGAATATGACTTGGAAATCAAGCCAGCAAAGATTGTTAGAGGCCAAGGTTTTTGCACGTTATTAGCAGGAGCATCCAACATTCCGGAATCAGGTGATACAGATCATGTTGAAGAAATCAACCAGATAAGTATTACCAATTCTGAATCTCAATATGCAGATTTAATCTTTTATTTGAAAAATGGACATGCACCTCCTAATCTTTCTTATAAAAACAAACGGTCCATTAGATTAAAGGCAAAAAACTTCATTATCATTGATGATGTGCTTTTTAGGCAAAACTATGATTCAGTTTTATTAAGATGCCTGGAAAAACCTGAAGCACAAAAGGTTTTGCAGGAGCTACACGATGGACCAGCTGGAGGACATTTTGGAGCTGACACAACAGCTCACAAAATCATTCATGTTGGATATTACCTGCCCACCTTATTCAGAGATACCCATGATTATGTAAGGAAATGCCGAAGTTGTCAAGTCTCCATTGGAAGAAAAAGGAAACCAGCTTTCCCTTTGCAACCAGTCAACATTGATCAACCTTTTGAACAATGGGGATTAGATATCATTGGGGAAATAACTCCACAATCCTCCAAACAACATAAGTATATCCTGACTGCTACTGATTACTTTACTAAGTGGGTTGAAGCAATTCCGTTAAAGACAACAAACTCTGAAGGAATTATAGAATTTATAGATCAGTTCATCATTACCAGGTTTGGTGTCCCAAATGCTCTTGTTTTTTATAATGCATCTTATTTCTATGGAAATGCCATGTTTGAGTTTGCTATTAAAAGAGGATTTAAATTGAAATATTCTACAAATTACTATCCCCAGGGTAATGGTCTGGCAGAGTCTACCAATAAAAATCTACTCATAATCATTAAGCGAACTATCGAACAAAATCATAAAAACTGGCACAAATCTTTAATATTCGCACTATATAGAATAACGCAGAAGGCCTTTATAGGTACTTCTCCATTCAATCTTCTATATGGGAAAGAAGCAGTACTACCGACCAATCTAGCACTTCCTTCTCTAGCCTTAGTTCAGTTTATTGAAGAAAGCCCCTCTTCTTCCATCCAACTCAAACATGATCAAATTTTAAAATTAGAAGAAGAGAGAGAAAAAGCCAAAATTACTCATGCTAAACATCAGCAGATAATCAAGTCATCATTTGATGCAGCTTCGTCTAGTTCTAAACAGTTGCAGGTTGGTGATATAGTTCTAAAATGGGACAAAGCACATGAGGATAAAGGTAAACACACCAAATTCCAAAAGATGTGGCTTGGACCATTTCAGATCAGCAAGAAGATAGGCCATTCGACATTCATATTACAAGATCTATCAGGAAAGAGGGACTCTCTTCCTATTAATGGCCTCATCTGAAAGAAATTCTTCAATTGAGGAGGTAACCCCTTCTCTTTTAAATTCAGTAGGATTTGCAGTTTTTAAGACCATTAGGAAATAAAGTTGTAAAATAGCTTCTATTGGCCTTTGCTATATTGAAATGTTGCTCAGAAGAAGTGCTTTTAATATCTACTTTTGTAAAATAGAAACCTTAAACAAAAGGGACAATTTCTAGGAAATTAGGTATATCAACATTCTGAAGACCCCATTTTATTTTTGTGAAAATCCTCTCAAGATTTAGAAGTATTGTAAATCATTTTAATATTTTCAAACTGGCCACAAAAGGGTTATCAATATCAAAACAAAGATTGATCCAATCTTAGCGTCCTCAACTCTTACCTTGTCATCCATTTTCTCTTAAGGAGAAAATTGTCCATCCCATTCATCCAAGTTTATGATTACTCGGAGTGTAATTCTAAAATATTTGATATAAAGATAAGGGGTCTTATCACAAGCCTGCTTACCATGATCATTGGGAAATAGTCTAACCGACATTACCAACACTTCATACCAAAACAGGGTAATGGCTTATAAGCATAATACAAGGGGTCTCATCATGAGCCAACTTGTTCGATTAGATTACAACCAGTGAATGGCATTGTCAAAATAGCTGGAAACCAAACCAGGACAATGGCTTTTAATATTACAAAAAATGGAAAAGAAAAGAAATACAAAATATGAAAACATGTTTTGAATTCATTCTTTTAATCATACACTGAGATGGGAGGGATCACAGACAATCAAATGGTTAAAAGGTATCCCTGTCAAAACTATGAACGCTTGCTGGCAGCAAAGGCTCTACCTGTGACAAAGGAGTGAATCAAAAAGGCTAAGTTGGAAAGGTGTTTTGTTTTATCATTATCAACCAATAGAGGCCAATTTAAAACTTAGAATGTATTTAAATTTTAAAGAGAGAAGGAATTAGCAAAAAACATGCTCTTATTATATTCAGAATGTGTGTATACTTATTTATATTAGAATTTTACTTTTTGATAAGATATCTATCTAAAGAAAGTTCAAATATTCCAATATTTTTTCAGAGATAACTGTTTGTTCCAGCGAATCGCCAATTGTTGTGCTATACAACAACCCCCCATTACATAAAATTTTACTTTAGAAAATTATGATATGAAATGGGTCCCTTTTAGATTAAATTGGTATTAACCCATCACTCTTCTAAAGGTTCGAAAACAAACAAAACATTATAAAACCTTTTTGAGTTGATAAATAATCGGTCTTAAAATAAAATGAATAATTATATATTTTTGCGATAAAGCGATCACAAGATCGCATATCGCAATAACAAAGGATGCATAACCATGACCCATTGATTCTCCCCGATGTGACAAGCGCAAGTAACCATCGATTATCGATAAATCAAACAATAAAAGGCCCCTCCCCTTGCTCCGATGCGATATCGTAATCGGCAATCAGGGAATGTGATATGAATATAACGAACTCTCCTCCTTAAAACTCTCGATGTGAGTCAAGCGATATCATTATCGGCGATCGGGGATTCCACAAAAACTTAAATAAGATTGCCCAAGGCTTCCTCCGATCGCCGATTGCGATAAAGCCAAATGCGACTTTCGAAAAGGATTGATATGACTTTGGTATATTATATTAATTATCATTAAAAGCCTTTTCTCTTCCCGATAGTGATTCGCTTGCATCCAATCGCCAAAAAATCAAATCCACGCTTAAACGATTATTCGGCAAGTAAAGGATATAATGAGCATTTAAATGATTGACAGGTTTAAACGGCCAATTAATGGAGCAGTTATGCCTAAATCCCTTCAGAGATTGTATCCGCGGGAGCCTTATGATAAATCTTCCATTATTCATTGATTGACACAATTCCTCCATACTTGGTTTTCGCCATTTATTCTCCGCATTACGTTCATTTTTCTCTTGTGCAGAGTTTTTCCCTAGTAGCGATTTCAGACCAAATGGGGAAGAAATCTAAGAAATCTGGAACGACTTCAGCTTCTGCGGTAACAGGACAACATGCCACCAATCCGGGACCAAGAAAAAAAGGGATTAATCTCAGATACCACATGTCTCGGCCTCGGCAGTACTACTTGGCAGAATATTTACAACCTGGTTGAAGCCGAGGAACCTCAGCAAACATCGGTACAAGCTACAGCAGGCTCAAGCCGGAAATCTGATGCTACTTTAAAAGATTTGGCTGATTCCTACCTACACAGGATAGCAGCTCGAGAGAAAATTCTTCCATATACGGATGTGGTGAGATGGGAAATTGAAGAAATTCCAATTACAGACAGAACATTCTGCACTATTGAGGGGAGAGTATTCGGTTCATTTCAGCCCAATGATTTGAGACAAATGTACCATTTTCCCGAACCAGAGAAGAAGTATAATAAGGAATTTCTGGAGAAGTTTCGAGATGAGAATGAAACTGAGTCAGAGCCTATATGGGAATGGAGGCAGAACCCTGCGAAACACAAACATGAGTCTTCGGGTAAGTACTCCGTCGATTCCTTATGCTCTCCTTATTGTTATGCTGGAGTCATGATGTGTCGGATGTGGGGATTGCATGATTCTTCAAAATTTTCCATATAGATGGTACCCTTGATGGAAGCAGCATGTAATAGTGAAATCATGGGTTGGGGGACTATATTATCGAATAAGTTGGCTACAACTATTCTTGAATTCAAAAACAAATCCCGTGTTACTAATAGGTTCATCCCTCCATTTTACTTTAGTGCCTATATTTTAGACACCCTTTTTTTTAATTCTGAGTTTCCTGTGTTAGGGTGGAGATGGACTCCACAGGACCCTATGCCTATTCATATCTACCACCAGAAATTATGGAAAGCTCATTATAAACATCACTTATACCAAGTCTGCAATGGATTCATGCTACCTATTTACTATGCAATTTTTGATAGACCTGCCCCTAAGATCTCCTCTCAGGCAGAGATTGACTTGACAGCCTTAGGAACCTAGTTTGGAGAAGAGAAATTCACTTATGTAAGAGTTTTTTACAGTCATGCCAGGCCTCATATCCTCCCCTTGTATATACCAGACAAACTATTAGCTCGCGAGATAGCATATCAGCTTACAACCGCATCAGCTACAAAGACTCTCAGAAATTCAAAGAAGCAAGTTTGGCCTCCTTTTCCTCTAAGGTGTGGCGTCTATACTCTGCATGATTATAAACATGCAGAGAAAGAGGCGGAAAAAATTAACATCCTAAGTCTCGCCACTCTACCTAATAGACGTTTCAACTCGAAGAAAGTCATCTATAATGCTCTAGACCAGCCCAAACTCACTAAATTTGAACATAAGGAAGATGAGTTTGATGACCTATTCTCCTCAGCCGAGTCAATATTTCAGGTGCAGCAGCTAGCTAGAATGAGATACCATGATGACGGGTTAGTAGAATTTAATAAACTTAGAGAGCAGAGGTTACAAACTTTGCCTCTAGATTTGTTAGCTACTGCCCCGATGATACAATCAAGCGAGCCTGAGCAGCAGCTTACCAGCGAACCTCCTGCTACATCCGAAATCTTTGAAGAAGTCCAAAGAAGAGAGCAGGAGGAACTCCAGAGGTTAGAACAGGAAGAGGCAAAGAGGAAAGGCAGAGAGGAAGCATAAAAGAAAGAACAGGAGAGAATACAGGAGGAGGAACAAAAAAAGCAGCAGGAGCAGAGCAGCAAGGAGGTGAGTTTCGATACTCAAATTGACCCAAGATTGCTCGAGGAATGGTAACAATTTAATACAATTATAAGCAATCTTGAGAGCTCAATGGATGTCGATACCTCCAAAGCGGTCGATACACAGGATACAGCATCAAAGGAGGTTCCAAGCAAAGGAACCAGCGGTCTACCCCCGACTACAATAGTAGAAATAATTCCCAAGAATCCTTCGGATCAAATTATTTTGCAGGTGGAGGACATTCCTCCACCGGATGTTTTCTATAGCCCAAAACACAGGGCTGTAATAAAGCGACAGCGGAAAAGGAGAAGGATTGATCAACCTTCTTTGTTCCCTGAACAAACAATAACAGCCAATGTGGTGTGGAGGGAAGAATTCAACCCCTCCGATGACCTGACAAAGTTATCCCAATATGTTGGTGCCTATTCGGCAGCCACCATGGATAAGGCATCGGAGGTAAGCAATTTGTTGAAAGAAAAGGATCAAGTGATCGCTTCACTACAAGAACAGCTATCGGAGGAACAGCATAAGACAGAACAACTACAACAGCAATTGTCCACGCAGCAACAGTTAAATAACCAGCTCAACAAATAGTTGCATGAAGAGAAACAGAGGGCCGATTCGGGAGCGATTCAGAGACAGAAAGAATTATCGGAGACATTATCAAAGTTGAAGGCAATGAATGAACAGATGGCAAAGACAAAATATGAGCAAATTGCTCAGTTATCGGCTCAAGTAGAAAAGTTCAAGAGTCTTCCCCAGCCTGCCGAGTTCAGAGAAGAGGAAATACAGATTAACAAGGCATTAATAACACAAATAAGATTGTTGTGTCATGAAATTTCCCAAGTTGAACCTCTGTGCGACATAACAACATCTATAATAGACAAATCAGTTGATGCCAGGCAGGATTTAGAGCAAGCCGATGACACTTTAACAGATTTTCTTACTTGGCAGGACTCTAATGAGGGACAGGCAGCAAACTTGCCCAAAATTTTAGAATCCCATAAAGAAATCCTATTCATGGAGTGGTAGTCCCAATTAATGAAAGCGGAGAGAGTGGTCTCTAGATGCAAGTTATCTATGAGCAATTTAATTGAATTGATCAACAATACTCTCTATTTATCTAACATGATTTCTCAATGTACACCAGATAAATTATTATCAGCCAAGACATTGGAGCAGTCATGTCACCAAGAGCTAGAAAATAATGGGAGTTGATCTTAGGAATTAAAAGTTTAACTTAGGACACCTATTGGTTGTTCCTAGTAAAACCATACAGCCAGAGAGCCGCCCTCAAATGCCTAACGGATGCAATCGGGTGTATCATTCTCGATATACATGATGCCACCTATGCTACTCAAATCAATTCTCATCTCAGCCGCCCTTAAGAAGTGGAACCAATGTTGGCAATATGCCAACTCAAGACAAAAGGCAAACAGCCAGAATGATGAATCATTGCTGCCGATTACCATATCACTGTGGGAGAGATATTCAAGATCGGATTATACCAATTTAGTAGCATTTTAATTTTGTAGTTTGTTAGCTTAGTTTAGTATTTATAGACCCTTTCATGTATTTAGAAAGGGTCGTAAGTTTTTGTATATGACTTAAGCTTGAAGTTTCACTACTGTACTTCAGGGATATTCGTTTATGAAAATTGGACCAATCTTTCCAAATTTTGATAACGAATATTTTATGTGGATGTGCACTATTGCCTTTATTTAAAAGTATTTCTGAGTCGGAAAAAGGAATTCAAATCGCTATTGACGTTGGGAATGATTCGCAACTCATATGGTACTATTATCTATGTCTAAGTTTATTCCTTTTATGTGAATTGTTGTTTGGTCATTCTTGCTATTATTGAATATGTGAATGTGTTTTAACAGTAAACTTTATACTTTCCACTATTGGATGTTTACAGTTTGATATTCTTTTAATCATGCATGTATCAGTAATATAAAAAGAGAAGTGTAACAATGTTTTATCAATTACTTCATTCAACTATTTGAACGAAGCAATTATCATTTAAATGAATGTCTTTGTTTATTAAATAGTGTCATCTATATGCCTATCAGTGAACACAGATCACTAAACGTTGCACTTAAGAATAGAAGCTTCCCAGGATAAAATAGTCATTTACGTTTTCGCTTATAGAATAAGTCCTCCATTTATTATCACTTATCAAAAAATCAATCATTCATCCACCCCCTTTTATTCATTACTGGGAAACTAGTCCCATTATATCTAGTCGGAGCCACCATCTCAAATGGAAAAGGAGTTGTATTAAGGTCCGGACCGGGTGGTTATCCCCCGATGTTGATGTAACGATTTTCGGGGCATCAACAGGACCACATAATTGTTGCACACATCAATAACAATGCTACTCTGAAGCTTGTATAGAGTTCCAATCCAAACTCCCTGCATCAATACCATTTCTCCCCAAACCATCTTGCAGGTATCTTTCTCGAACACTATTTTTACACCTGCATCATCCAGCTTGCTTACATAAATCATATTTCTGGTCAATGCAAGAATATGCAAAACACCCAGAAGTGTTCTAATCCTTCCACCTTGCAACTTCAACTTGACTTTTCCGCAACCAATGATTCTAGCCTTCTTGTAATCTCCTAAGAAGAAATCACCACCATCATATTTATCATGCTCGCAGAACCACTCCTTGTGGGGTGTGAAGTGAAAGGATGCACCTACGCCAATCAACCATGCCTCGTGATCTACATGTGTGCTTGAAGAAGAAGCCAAGTACACATCCCCACCTTCATCTGAGGTGGTTTTCTTCTCTACAGAAGGAGCATCATCAGATCCCTTTACTTTCTCAGGAGCTTTAGATCTACAATCCTTTTTGAAATTCTCTTCCTTTCTGCATTTCTAGCACACCTTTACACTTTTCCTAGAGATTTAGATCTCCCTCTAGATTTAGATCTCCCACTCGAGGATTTATTTTTGCTTATATTCTAGGAACATCCTCGTACAGACAAGGCATCACCATTCTGGCCCTCCGTATTTTTCCATCTCATCTCCTCTGACAGAAAGGATGAGACTATTTCATCAAACTGCAAGGCAGTCAAATTGCTACCTATATCAACAACCAGACTATCCCACGAATATGGTAGAGAACACAACAAACTGATGCACTTATCTTCATCTAAAAATTTTATATCAACATATTACAACTGGCTTACCATAATATTAAAGGTTCTTAGATGCTCTGTCACTGAGTCTCCATCCTTCATCCTCAGGTTATACATCTTTTTCCGTAGGAACAATTTATTCACCAAAGACTTAGATTGGTACAAATTCCCTAACTTTTCCCACAAAGCCTTTGCTGAAGCTTCCCCTGATACATTCAGCAATACTAAATTTGAGATACACAATTGTATTTTGCTCTTTACCTTCTGATCCAACTTCGCCCAGTCTTCAGCTGACATTACCATTAGTTTAGTACCTGGATCTACCGTGATCCATTGATCTTTATCCACTAGCGGATCCTCCATCTTGAGTTTCCACAACTCAAAAACTGACCATTAAATTTCTCGATCTCTATCTTTCCACTGCTTGCCATCTTCCTTCACCAGAAGAATCGATCCTGCGGATCTCCCATTGGACATGGTCTACCATAGGCTCAAGCAAAACCCCTCAGTAGAAAAGGCGCCCCCTTAAAGCCAAAATAGCTCAGATACGAAATGTAGGTTTTAACCCTGTACAAAAATTACTTACATACGAATTATAAAAACAGAAAATAAACAATGGCGACAGCATAAAACATAAAACAAATATACACAAAGATTTTCCCCTGGATCCCAAAACCGGGACTATCAGATTGATTTTTCATTATATTCCTTTCAATGTTACAATACATATATATACATGTCAAAGCATCCATAAACCCCAATCCATTAACCTTGGATTAGAACATAATCATAGTTCCCTTAACCGGATCTACAAAATACCTTGGGCAGAAAACCATCATGCCTACAACCATGTGTGAAAACCAACACAAAGCCATAGGTATGTATACCTGTTAGCTCTGCTACATACTTCAGAATTTGGAGGACCAAGTACCAACTTGGTCGTGTGGTTATGCTAAAAGAGAGATTGCAGCAGTCTGTTTTCTTCTTCTCCTTCATTTTCCTCATACTCTTATAACCCCACTATTTCTATTTTCCTCCAAAACTCTGCAAAATCACCCTTTCAAACCTTAAGCCCCGGGCTCTTAACCCATGAACCCTCGACCTTCCACCGCAATCACAATCGCACATTCACCCCGCTGCCTCCATTACGCCCCTTGTCTTCTGCCGTTGCGATATTGTGATGCGATCTAATCGCTATCGCAAATCGCATCCATGTGTGTTAAGGCTCCGCCCTTTGTTTTCCGTCGATGCAATCTGATCACTATCGTAAATCGCATCCATGTGTGTATAAAGCCTACGCCCCTTGACTTCCACCAATGTGATATTGCGATGCAATCTGATCGCTATCACAAATCGCATCCATCTATAAAGGCTACACCCCTTGACTTCCGCCAATGCGATATTGTGATGCGATCTGATCGCAATCGCATTAATCCCCGGGCATCTCTTCCGCCCGATAGCCATTGGATCTGCCCGCCCGAGATCCAATGGCCCACGATTGTCTGCTCCCGATTTTTCCTGTTGTGCCATGTCCATCGTCCATCTGCGCAATCCAACGGCTGATATCTATTCCTGTCATACTCATGCCTCTGCTATACTATCCACGTCCATAGCATGTCCCGTGCATCCGAAAGGACAAAGGTGGCCAGTGTTTAGTACCCGGTGCATTTCATCTCCAACAAATGCATTCAAGAAACAGAATGGCCGAGAATGAGAAGGACGGGCCTTGAGAAAATCACAGCATTTATCAGTTATGGAACTCCTTCCATACTACACTCCACCTACTCGAGAAGGACAACAGAGCATCAGAGAAGATCAAATTCATCCACTGAAGCAAGCAGATTGTAGCTGAGACTCCATCAGAGAGTTAAAGTGGTTGGTGGTCCATTATGACCCCTCCACGCATAGAACAGCAGAATATCTTTGTAATGAAACTCTATATATACCCACAAACAGATGTAATCTGGGAGATGGGTTGATGGTTGTAGTTTTGATGTAAGGTTCAACTTCTGGAGACTATAACTACTTTGATACTTACAGCGTCTGGTCATCATTTTCAGCTAATACAAGATTCTTTTGATGTTAATTGCTCACTTTCCATTTCTACTCTGTTCTAGGCTGTGCCTGTTATGCATTTTTTCATTTTCTCTTGATATTTAGCATTAGAGGGGTTGTCATCCCACCTCTGTGTTGAAGTCTAGTATGTATCATTGAATTTGTTATGCAGGTTTCTGTTTACTTAGTGCCAGAGAGCTATCATTCTATCTACGCATTAGGAAATAGATTTGTAGACCTCTTTACTGATTGCAGTTGGCCATCACAGGGCCCTGTGCATCTGTTGGTGTGGTCAGTATTCTCCATATTCACCCAATCCTCAAACTGTGAGTAATTGGTGGTCTAAAGCCTTGTAGTCTGGGGGTGTTCACCCATGTCTGGAGTTAAGCATAGTAGAAGTGGTTATCTGGATTGGACAAGTATCATTCCTTCCATTCATCCATTTCCAACTTTTTGTTGAGTTTTGTAATGTTCCAGAGCATCTCTGAGATACAACCTAGGAGAGTTTCTTGGGGTGATAACAATACCCACCAAATATAGGGTCCAAACAAAATTATCAAGGCGTTGCCCAGAACCCCATAGAGGGGGGCTATCACCCCCTCGCACATGGGGTTAGGCGTGGAATGAAGATAACACACACCCAACATTGTTGTTAAGGAGTGAGCACATATAGATAGTGTTATTTGCAACTCATTCCTTTAAGGGGTCAAAGGAGGGGGCACTCTTCCTTAAGACCAACCAAGCTAATCTCGATCTTCCAAATGTTAGTATATTTAGATGCTTAGCAGCAAGTTAAGATCAACTTATTCTAATGTGTTTATTAGGTAAAAGTGTATTTCTTAGTGTGTTTCTTTAGTATGCATTAATTTCGTTTTAATCTAATGGTCACATTATGTTCTAGACATAGAGTGATCTGACGGTTCCTATTCTCCTCGATACTAACAACTATTGATTTGCGGCTTAACACCCAATTGGTCCCATGATATTTATTTAAAGGACTTATAAGGTCATGGCTAATGATAATTATGAGAACTCTCTTAGGTGAAATACTTTTTTTGCATTAATAAAATTGCATCAAGTGGTCGCATTGGTTGGGGTCGTGGACTATTTCCCTCCCAAAGGGTTTTACCAGTTAAAAAAATTGGCATTGCAATCTTTAATATAGTTGTGTGATTGATAATTGAAGGTGTTCCTCCTGTATATAATACCTTGTTTACACGAACATGATATCAAAGCCCTTTTGAAGAATTGTTCCTATCTAGATTTTAAGCTCGTGTTGTTGCATTCTTTAGATCTGCAATTTATGTACCATTTTGGCCTAAATGAACTATTATGTTGCATCGAAAATGTTGTTTTCAGCTAAGAACACCTTTTGTTTCCTCCAAAAAGGTATTTGTTTTCCCAAGATACAACGTTTTTCATTAGATTCTAAGGTACACAGTCCAAATATATATATTTTTAGTTCATATTTTGGTTTTCTATTTATATTTTCAATTTGCTATTCTTTATGGTTTGTATATTGTTTGCCTTGTGATCTTTGACAAATAAAAAACATAGTGAAAAGTGTTTTCTTAACTACGTATGCTTTTTGCTATGCACTTTGTGAGATCTTGACATCAGAACACTTGCATTTATGGGGTAAACTAACCATGATTTAACCCCATTGTTATTGAATTATGGAATTTTTTTTTTGAAATAATGTTTATTTTTTTATGAACACATTTTTTCTGTCAAGCATGTAGTTCAAGCAAGAACAACAACAACAACAACAACTCCACCCTCCTTTAGTACTACTTTCATGTCTTTTGCACTAACTCACTTGGTTAAAAGTTACTTTATTAATAAGAAGTCTTGAGTTACAATTTTCTTCTCTTTTAAGTTACTTTTTTATAAAGTTCATGCAAACGTAAGTTATATCATAACTTTATTGTAAAATGTATTTCACTTGTCATATGAAAGTCAATCACTATAAAATAATTTTATTTTATTTTTTTAAGTTATCTTTTTATATGTGACTTCCATTTATAAATTAATTTCATTGTAAAATTGATTCTCACTTGTTTTATAAAAATGGGTCACTTCATAAAGCAATTTATTTGTAAAAAAGAGCTTATATGTAAAGCCAATAAGAGAATTTTTTTCAATCAACATTTATGACTAGGTGAGCCAACTTCTACCCACTACATGGATCTTTATTATTGTTAATGCCTTTTTGTCAAAAGGGCATAAATTTCACATACAAAGTATGTTTTTCAATATTGTATTTTTTTTAACAATTTTTTTTTTTAAGAGATTTCCATCCATACAGTGAGCTTTAAATTTTAAAACCATATTATCAACATATTTTAATATGACCACTCCAAGTGAACATTTGCTTATAGTACAACTACTCTCATCAAAATACCACATGGAGGATGTATTGAGAAGTAAAAGATTGTATCAGTTTACCTTAGGACAAGAAACGACCCCCATTAATGTTGATAAGAGAGCCAAATGGAGTAATAGGAATGAAAAATCACACTAATTAATCGTGATGTCCATTTCTCCTTATTTGTGATTGTAGAGAAACCTATAGGGAAATAGTTAGGATGATTTCTCTTATACTTGATAACTGCTTGTGATGTCTTTTTACTTTTTCTTACTTATTATCTTCTTCTCTTATTATTATTTTATTCTTATCATCAAGCAACTACCAAAACAAGAATATCAACAATACGCATGAACATAGGATATAGACTGCAAACTAGGGCTAAAACCTCTCCAGTTGAGAGGAAAACCCTCAAATCTCTTATCTTCTTATAGATTCTTCAATTGGCGAATTCCAAGACCTCTAGACCAATACTAAGACCCCTCGAAGACCAAGCCCAACCTTCTTGATGATGTGCTTCACTTGTTTAATTAAAACTCAGTCAAATCTCTTCCAGTAACACAATTTCGACCCCCAGCTACATAATTTTGACCTCTACAACAGGTCTGAAATTTTCGGCCCTTCCAACAACAATTGCTTCCACAAGTGTGAGCTAATTTAGGCCTTCCAAGGCTTCTTAAGAACTTCGCTTGAGTTTCTCCTTCTTCTAGGACTTTAGGATGACCTAATGAGCCTTCCTTCGACCTTCTTTCTGCACTTTCTCCAATTTTGATCCTCCAGTAGCAAAACCCTAACCTAATAGAAGAAACCCTAGTCTCCTTCCTTCACACGTGTGACGAGAGAGAGAGAAATAACCCAATCACTTGATCTTCATCCTTCTTTTTCATTTGCTAGCCTTTTTCTTCTTCTCCTTCACGCACTTTATGAGAGACTGAATTGTGTCCATAGGAGGTTGAATTCCGTCATATATATAGGCTTCCAAGGTGGAAAAGGTACTTCAAATTAGGCTGACTTCTTAGCTGGCAGGCCGACTTGGTCTTGGAGGGTATTTTGACACTTTTAAATACAAAAATAATTATTTTTACAAGTTACAATGTGCCCAATGGGGTCTTCATTATATGACAATGACTCTTTTGACTTCTTAACCTAGGAAAAACCCTAAAAGCACTCAATGAGTGCTTGACCTCTAAAATAAAAGACCTTGAGCATGAAACCAATGCTTTAAAACAACAATAATATTTTTTCTTTCACTTTAAAATATACAATAATCAAAATTTCATTTCATATTTATGAAGGTCGAACCTAGTTACACATTTTTCAACACTCTTTCTTAAATAGGGAGGTATTCATAAATGGTACGTGGACATTCTCAATCTGAAAAGATCTCATAAGAAGAGTCAGATTGGTAAGTCATATGTTTAGCATCATTCCAACTAGCATCGTCACATGAAAAGGCCTTGACTAGAAACACTATCTCTCCATACAAGATTAGAGTACAATGTTGGCAAGACCAATGACTGATAAAACATAGTTACCGATCAAACGAGAAAATGAACTAGTATCCATTTTTTTGAGGTAGCAAAAATCACCGATTTTGAAAAGTGGTGATGCCAGAATACACCTTTTTTTTAGCATATTTTTGGCACTTTAAATTTTCTTATGTATCAAGTATGAACATTTTTTTTCGATGTTAGTGATTTTTATGCTGATTTTGAAAAGTGTTGATGCAGCATCAACACATTTTTTTAAATGTTAGTGATATTTATGCTGATTTTGAAAAGTGTTGATGCAGCATCAACACATTTTTTTAGAGGGCTTATTTTTGACACTTAAATTTTTTTATGTATCAAGTGTGAATATTTTTTCTTTATTAGTGATTTTCATCTTGATTTTGAAAAGTGTTGATGAGCATCAACCCTTTTTGTTTAGAGGGCTTAGTTTTTACACTTTAAGGTTTCTAATGAATTAAGTGTGGATATTTTTTTTAAATGTTAGTGATTTTCATATTAGTAAT